>JADLZK010004227.1:0-119786 GCA_015847255.1 Hyparrhenia diplandra | reverse complement strand
ATAGCATTTAATTTGAGTTGCTTTCATTTCATGCTTGATTGATCTAGCTACTATAGGATCCTTGCTATAATGATGTTTTGGACCTAGATTTTGCCTAGATATATTTTTGACATAATTTAGGACCATGTTTGAGCTTGTGTTTCAATTTAGAATTTTTTTTATAAAATAGCCCTAGAGTGTCAAACCTCTTTGACCCATTTTGAAACTCATTTCAAAAGTGCTTGATAGAAGTGTTTCTAGCAAAAAAGTTTCTATAGATGAAATGAAGTACTTTTTATGTAGAGCAAATGATCTTTTATAAGTTTCTTGTGAAAAGATTTGGAAAGGGGTTCAAATAGTGCCCAAATGTTTGGGTCAAATTTGAGTCAAATTCAAACTCGCTTTTGACTAGTTTAGTTTGACCTTGCTGTTTTTAATTTTTAGTTTCAAATCTAGGCCGAATTAGAAAAAGTTCATATTGAGTGTTTTGTATCTTATGAAATTCTCTACAAAGTTAATGTTTTGACTTTTTCCAAATTCTGCACGAATCTCAAGGCACAGCCAAAAAAACAAGTCGCTGGTTCAAAAAATGTAGTAGGGGGTATCGGGGCCGGCCGCCGGGCCGACAAATGGGGGTGACGTGGCCACCGCACGCGCCGCCGATGTACGGCTCTGACACGCACATCCGCTTGCCCATACGCCTTAAAAACCGCGTCCCACGCCTTGTCCTAACCCTAGCCGCACTCCCGAGCCGCCGCCATCCACTCCACTCACGCAGCAAACGCGCCGCCGCCGAAGCCCGCCGTCCGCAAGCCCGCCCCGCCGCTCCGCCATCGCCGTTACGCCAATCCACCCCAAACCGAATCCCTAGCGTCGCCATGAGCTGCTCTACCTAAAGCCATCATCGATTTGAGGTAAAACCCGAGGTTTCGAACCCTAATCCGCAGCCGCCGCCGTCCGGGGCGAGCCGCCATGGCCGCCAAGCAAGCTCACGCCCGAGCTCGTAGATCGAGTTTAGGTCGTTCTTTTTTGTGTTCTAGGATCGCCTAGAGGTGCTTGAGGTCTAGAGCTAGATGGTTGAGTGAGAGTGGCCGCTGCGCCGACGCGCCGCCGCCGACGCGATGCCCGTGAGGAGCCGCCGCCGAAGTTCGCCAAGCTACCGCCGCTGCGCCCCGCGCTTCTAGGTTGTTTGCATGTCTTAGTTGAGTCAAGAGGAGTCAAGAACGGGTCTTGGTTCGTCCCATCACGCACCGGAGCGGCCGGGTCCGCCGCCCGCCCGCGCCGCCGCCGCACCGTAGGTCGTGCGCTTAGAGTCGATTTCTTTTGGGGAAAATGCTATGGATCGATAGCTCTTGTCGAGAGAAGCCGTAGATGCCCTTGGTTCGTCCGGAAACTCACCGCCGGCGAAGATCCGCCGCACTCCGCCGCCGCGCCCTCGTTCCGTCGTTGTTGACACGCGGGCCCCGCCCGATTTTCCTTTTCTTTTTCTTTTTTCTCGCTTTTCCGCATTTGAATGAAATGCTTTAGAAATTCATATCTTGGTCATTTTGAGTCCATTTTGAGTGAAACAAATTTTGCCATGCTTGTTAGAAGATAGGCTATAGTATAAAATTATGACATCCTATTTTCTGAGAACTTTTATATAGAGTTTTATTTATGGCTAGAAATGCATGGAAATTGAGGAAAATTATATCTTTTAATTGGTGCAAGATAAAAATATGCTTTCTGTACAAAAAGTGCTTTTTTTGTGAGTAGAGTCTAGGAAAAATACCATGCATGGTATGTTCTGTAGAAGAAATGTGATTTCCTATTTATGTGCTTTTTGCTATGTGATCTTTAGAAATTCATAGAAAAATGAATACTAGGGTTTTGGATGTAAAACTTGGTGTGGTGGTTCTTGATAGGTTTCAGTAGCTTTTCATACTTAGAAATCTGTTGTCTGACACTTTTCATAGTACAAAGTATTTTCATGCCCGTGTTTAGTGTAAACTTGTCATTTTTGTGTAGGACTGTATGAGCATGATCTTGCCATGAGATTTTTATGGTAGCTGTTATATTCCAGTAAGATGCTCTGGTAAATTTTATAGAATTTTCTGAAGTAGTTGTGTATTTATCATATTTATGGTGCATGGAAAATAGGCTAGAAATATATGTTTATATGAAGATGATGTGTAATAGTATTTTTATTATGTGTTCCTAGCATGCATATGATCTGTTAGTAAGCTTGGTTTGGTCAGCTTAGTAGTTTTGACATTTTCTTGTTCTAGCATTTTATTTAATTATAGGGTGCAAGTGTAGTGTTTGCTAGGGTATGTCATTTCATGTGCTTGAAATTATCTTTTGACATGTCCAGTAGGTTTATTTGGTAGATAATTACTTGATTTACTTGCTGGTTAAGTTTGAGATAATTTGCATGAATAGTTTGTGAGTTATGGAGGTTGTATGTGATGTTTGGGCTGAAAATAGAGCCTCTGTTTTTCCCAATTTCGAGGCTGATAGGTTCAGATTCAGCTCTGGACAATGTGGAATGTTTTGTAGGAAATTTTGTTAGCTTTCCATAGAGTCCTAGTTCACTGAATTTGGAGTTGTAGAACTCCCTGTGTGACTGTTTTAGTGACAAAGATGTCTAGCTGCCATCTCTTGTCAAGAGAGATAAGGTGTTGCTTGATGTAGCTTGTTAGTGTTTCTTTTGTAGATTAAGTTATGTTTCTGCAGAAGAGATATGCACTTACTAATAGCTTGCATCATGAAGCATCCATCCATCATACATATTGTTACTCATTGCAAGTTAATATTCATGTTATAGTAATTATATCTTTTCTCCATCATATGCATCATCTCAGGATCGGGGAAGTTCGGAGGAGCTTTATCGAGGAGCCGTGGGAGCTGTTCCAAATGGGAGTGCAGTCCGAGGAGTCACAGAGACGAAGGGTCGACCGACGAGCCGACGAGTGTCCGGAGCACGTTCCGCAACGTTCTCGCGAGGCAAGCCCCGAAGCATTCTCGCCCTTTCCTAATTCTTCCAATTAAATTGACTTGAGTCTTTTTATATGTTTCCTGCATTAAGTTTAGGGAAATGGTTGAAACCGTTGATGCATTATGATCCTTGTTGAAAGTTGCCTTATCCTATATAGAGGTCTAGGTTAATGCTCGAGATCGTGATTGCAAAGAGACAAAGATTCCGGCCACTTGAGGAAATGTTGTGAACAATCACATGGGTGATTGTCAAGCTGCTGCCGAGAACCTCGTTAAATTAAAACATGTTAGATTGGATGGAACTTGTGGTCTTTCCATCCGATCGCTTAAGGACTCATACTTTGTCGGGCCGTGGTCGGAAGTTGAACGTATTCGGCATTTAGTAGGCTCCACCGGTCGTGAACCACGGCTCGTGGGAATGTTAGGGGCCGCCATGATCGCTTTATCGCTCCTCCTTTGGTGATGGTTGGTGTGGTTAATCGGGCACAAGAAGATGCGCACGAGGGGTCGTACTCGTTGCTTACGCTCACTTGGGTGCTCGAAGGAGGGGTAGCCGGCAAGACCGAGAGACTTTACGCCCCGTAACGCCCCGGGAGTGATCGGGTCCGCCCTTGCAAAGTAGACCTGGTTTGTGTCGTGGTATTCGCCAATGGTTTGCAAATCGATTCGAATCGCCATCTCTCCCGGTTAGTGAGAACCCGGATGCTTCCACGGCAATGTAGTCTTAATCACTACAATATATGTTATTATCATGTTGCAAAGAAATATAATTCACTTATGCTTTGCTATTTATTTTAATGAGCATATGCCTTTAACCTTGACTATACAGATCTATGGTTATGTATATAATAAATAACCTTTTAACTTGAAAGAATTCAAGTAGTATGTGTAGGCTCACTAATCAACCTTATTTTCTAAAATTAAGCGTGAGTCACCAAATTCCGCATAAAGCCAAGCAGGATCCTTGGAGTCTTTTCCTTATTTTCTATAAGTCTTATGGGAGTACAATTGAGTACTCACGGGTTAATTCCCGATGTTGCAGGTGACTCCGTCTAGCATGATTCGATCCAGTTGTGATGTGCTGTGGTTGAAGAATAATGCCTAGGGCATGGCAATCTCCATATTTCCCCTGTCTTATGCTACTATAGGGTTGACACCATGATGGCACTATCTTATTTTATTTCCGCGGTATAACTATCTTGCTTTTCGAAAGCTATTGCTTCCGCACTGGAATTACTTTGTAAATAAATGTGTACATCGCACTCGATTAATATATATATTGAATTTGGTTTAAGATACTTGAGCTCAACGATCCTTGTTGTGTTGTTGATGAGTTTGAAATCACTTTCGAGATTTCCGGAATACCGGTTTATATGGACTCAAGTGTAGACTAGCGATTGCTTCGTAATTACTAATTATACTTGATTTCTTATAAATTGGTTGGCTCTATCACACGTAAGTATCTTAATATATTCCCTTTTCTTAAAAAAAAGAAATTAGAAGCGCCCGTAGCTAGGTTTGCTCACCTACGCTCGTATCGGGCGGCGACCACCGCATCGGGCGATCCCCGCGCAGCCGGGCAGAGCACGGCATAGCCACCGGTGAAATCCCGCAGGTCGGGCGAGCACGCCGACACCGAAGATGGCGGCCGGAGCACGTGTCCGCCCTTCTTGCGCCGCCGCCGGCAAAGCACAAGCACCAATATAATATAATGCCGGAGAGGAACGCGGTGACAAAGGAGGAGAGCTCGATATAGCGGAGCACAAAACCAACGTATGCGGCGCGCTCCTCCGCTGCCCCCACCCCTCGTGTGCCGCCACCACCGAGAGAGAGACGGTGTTGAAGTGTGTGGTAACGCATTATATATATATATATATATATATATATATATATATATATATATATATATATATATATATATATATATATATATATATATATATATATAGGGCCGCTTGAGTAGTACCCGCAGTAGTGATTATTAATCACTACCCGAGCCCACCCGCAGACCGACCGCGCGCCAGCCCAAGCGAACAACCGCAGCCAAGCCTGCCGATTCGCTTGCCCTCTGCCCACACGTCACCAGGTCGGTTCTATTTTTCTTGGGCAGTTTTTTTTTTGTGTTGTTTTTTCTCTCGTGGTAGATTTTATTTTGGCCTGATAGCATTTTTTATGGCAAACGTCCAAGGATCGAATCTTGCGTCAGATTTTTTTCATTCGGTTTTCTTTAAGCTTGCTAGTTTTTACGACGGGTGAGTGTCTAAGAAACATAGTTTCTAGTTTGAACGGGTATTATTTATTTTCAAAAGGTAGATTTTATATTGAAATAGGTGAGTCAACGTGAGACACTTTGCAACATGAATAGGTCCAGAAAATCACAATACAACTTATGGCAGCTAAGTAAACTTCACTGGGATCATAAATATTGGCGTCGCCACCACTGACGCCAGATTATTTTGAGTTCTTATGTGAAAGAAAAAAAAATAAGACATCACTCTCCTTTGATGCTTTTCGTGCCGGTCAACTTCACATACTTCTTCCATTTCAGTATTGATCCATTTTTAATAAAACTCCGTATATAGCCAACTGAACCACGCAATGGTTTTTGTGCACCACATCCATTTGCCAGAAGCATAGAATGTATCCTTTGATACCTCATCTTCAATTACTCAAGAATAAAATATAGCACCTATGAATGCCTTAGAAAGATATGCTTTCTATTGACATGATCAATGTCAATTATTGTCCTTACCCCTAGGGCCTCCGTCCTGAACAAAGTTCAAAGAGAATGTATTTGATTTAGATCATCATGTTGTCTATCAGAATGTAGAATGAAATATAAAACTCAGCAGTGAGACATGACAAAAAATAGATTGCAAAGATGAATTTTTTGGTCTGAGTGGACACATAAAGCTCAATGGGGGATACTACAATGCTAGGCACGATTAAGATGAAGGCATAATTTGCAATTATCAGCATAGAAATCTTTTCTAGACTTTTGAACAATAAAATAGAATACACGCGGAGGTAGTATAAACTAAAGCCTAAAGGGCTCATAAGATCATAACTTGCAAGGAAACATCCTGAATCAGTGATAAATAATGTTGACTGGTGAGTGCCCATTGGCTCGGAAGTGAAGCAAGCACTTCACCTGTAGTTGCCACTAATCTTCAGGCTCTATATATACATTATATATATCAGCGTACAATGGATATATAGCCAACAAATAACTCTAGAGCATCTACTGGACTTGCCATCACAAAACTAAGTGCTTTCAGTTCTGCAGTAGCCCATAGTGGACAAAAAGAGACTTTTTCCTAAAATTCAGGTACAAATTTGATCTTTCTCAAATACCTGGATAAACATCACTGAAGCAACATTTTTTTGAATGGGAAAAAAGGAAGTATGAAAGCATAGAAAAGCAACTAAAGCTGGGAGGCACCACCAACAACCAAAACCATGGTTTGCTTCCTCTCTACGTAATTGTGAATGGGAAAGCACATCAGGCGAACCCCATTAAAAACACAGCCTTTTCAATGTTTCCAAATACATGCCCCAAGGATGGTTACCAAGTTCAGAATTGGAGAGATTGGAAAGGACATTTAGCACTAAAATAGTGAAGGCTAACTATTGTATTTGCATGCCTTTCGAGATTTAAAATTGCGAACTAGATGTTTTGCTGAAATATACTCATAGATAGAAAGTTATGCTACATCATTAGATGTGAGAATGATCATATGATTCCAAAATTTTCAATACATTTATACTATTCCCACAAGGATCCATCTCATTTGGCCATTGCATTGTCAGACAGATCATTATGAAAAACTCAAACCACAATAATCAGGTTTGGTCTTCCCTTGAGCACAAGATAATGGGACAGAGTAAACACAGTCATTATTGCATTGGCAACCATTAAGTGCAATTTAGAAACTCCGACACGCGGCGCACACACACACATCATTTTTAAAAATACGTGCGAGGACTTTAGTAGAGTTGAAGTCATATGTGACTGATTAAGCCATGATGGGATTAACTATTTGAAATGAACTTAGGAAAAGAATTATATTAGATGTAGCTGAAACATATGTTTCGCCATTAAGCTGTCAATACACTGTTAATTATGTTATTTATTGGATAAAAAATCCTAGCATGAGTAACATAGCAAAGAGTATGTAGATCACAAACCTATGACTGTCCTTACTTGTAGAAATGTTTGATGTGTTTGAGATAAGTCCTGAAAAAAAGACATAGTGAACTATTAGTATGTAATATTCAACTATTGACCCCAATATAAATGACAGAGCACTATAGTATGTGCTGTCCTCACTACTCAGCATGGTCAACCTGAAATATGCATAAGTACACCAAACATGCAGCACACGTTACACACAACATCTAGAGTCCTTAAACATAATTAATTCGCCCAAAGCAAGTCCTTGTACATATCATCAAGCAAGTGCACTAGACCACTGCTAGGATACTGAAAATTAAACTGAATTACGGAAAACTGAATGGTTTTTGTCCAATTTAGAAAATGTTAAGTTTCAGCTTTGGTTAACAGCAGAGCAAACATATGCTCCCAGCTACTACTTGCTTCTCATGCCAGGTTAGGTGCTGAACAATACTCTAGATTGGCACACAAGAAAGCATACTTCAGTGGCTAGAAAGGAAATCATGATCAAATTGTTTGCTCCTCAAAATATTCTCTCAAATCTCAAAGATAAGATAGCTGTATGCATATCATTATTTATCCAATTACATAGGCCAGAGGTAGTATTAGTATAAAAATTGGCTACACAATTAATATAACTAGGGGAACCTCACCCGCGCTTTGCTGTGGGAATTAAGAAAATGCAATGATTTCACATCATTTTCCCTTCAAGTGCTATCATAGCCAGAGAACATATATTGCCCCTTGCAAAATGATTTCAACAATTAAAACTTTGAAACTATGACGGTTGAAATCATTTACGCCATGCAAAGCCATCTTGAATTTTACAGGATATTAACATCCAAATGAAAAAGCAAAGGAACATTTATCAAAAAAAAAAAAAGATGCAAAGGAACACTTTTTAATAACATCTTTGTAGGAGAATATGGAACATGTACTTCGTTGTTAGGCCCGGCAACAAATTTTAGTGACTCCTCTAACTGTAGAAATGAGACCTGGAGCATCGGTGTAGTCACTGCTGATAGTATTGACTGATGAAGCATATCATGGCAAATACTCAATGCATCCCAAAAATAACAGTGTATCATTTCTCCCAAAAAAAAGCAGAATCACACCACAGAGTAATATCTCAAATTCCAATAAACTAACATGTTTTTCTTTTCAGGAAATTAAAATACAGAAATCGATAGGGAATACATCAAACTAAGAAATTAGCAGAATTACCTCTCATTGTGTCTTTTGTTGTTTTCTTTGAGTATCAATCGAGCCACCTGGTTAAGATCAAGATTTCTTTTTGTCTGTGAGCTGCTGCAAAATGGAAGAAATAACATGTATTGTGAGGTTGAGTTAGGAGCCATTTGTTCTTTTAACCTTGAACATGCTCTAAGAGCCATACATAATATATTTATAAGAAAAATTACACAAATCATATATTGCCAATTATTTGCGGGTGAAATCATTCAATCAAACTGCACTCTGTAAGTAGAAATTGTAATTGTTGCTCTAAACATTTAAGATCTCATGGGACTATGATTTTACCATAATGCCATTGACTACAATCACTGGCTCACTTATAATTTTTCAATAGAAACACACCAGGTGTGCAAACTTTGAGCTGGGTAAAGCACAAAATGAAAACATAATTGTTTCCATAAAAATTTATTTCCTGTATATCTAGAATCTATAGATTATCCATATTCCATATCCTGCAAAGGAGCCTGAAGACTGAGACTCTAAATCTCTAATACTTATAGAAGAATGAAAAGCGTAATCCAAGGCAAGATCTGTAAGTAGCACAATGAATCAGGAGTATGGCTGCATTGCAATTCAAAAGCCTAGTTTCTTTCAGTAAAGTTATAGTGTTGTACCAGTATTTTTGTTCTGGTAGCATTACAACTACTTATTATTTAATGAATAGGATATTCAATACTGAAACGATATATGCATGACTAATAATTTCAACCACACAATACTCAAGTTGGGCTTGCAATGCATACGAAAAACAACAGCTCAGTAGTCCTTACAGTTCTGAAAGTGATCTGAGGCTTCCAAATAGGTCACCAATTTCCTGAAATGAGTTGTGGCTGAGATTGCTGCACGCAGTGGTTCATTGGAGTTAGATTGTGTTTTCTAAAAAAGATCAACAGAGAATGAATTACATATTTGCAATGGACAACAACTTATAGGTACTCAAGTGAAACCAAATTGGATATAGAGTACGGAAGATTACCAGTGAAGTTATTTTTCGCCAGATTCCTGCGTAAACTTCAAGAATCAAAAAAGCATGAATAAACATGTACAGGTTGGGAAACATTACAGATAGGTAAGGTTTGATGGCAACTGGGAAGGAATTGCATCATGCAAGTAGTTGTTGCTTAAGTCCCTGCAAATATAGAAACGGGAGAGATAAATTATGAAAAGGACACGGGAAAACTGAACGACTATAATCTTAAGTAGCTCATACATTGTTTTCAGTGCCTGTAGGCTTGACAATTGGTAACCAAGAGTACCTTTCAGCTCCATACCTAAAAGCTTGCTGCAAAGCATGGAAAGAGACAGAAAACTTCAGTTTTCAGCATCTCCAATTGAGGTATAGTATAGGTAAGTTCATATAGCCGTGATTGTAAATAGAAAAATGAAAATGATAAGGTCCACATGCATTTTGAAGGAAATATTTCTACACTGCAAACTTCATTTGTATACCGTAAGCCACATTTGAATAGCTTAACAACACACATATCAAGTTACTGTTAAGGGTAATTTTGGTTTAAAAAAACTATGAATTTCAGTTACAAAATTATGCCGACACAATGTATGACCATAGCTCTCATCATAGCAAGCATGAAAAGAACTGCGTTATTATATCTATATTATCTCCAGGACCAGTACAGTATGCTGATTGTTATTATAATATCCATTTGGCCATAACAGCAGTGATGACCCATTTACCACTGATCTTGATCCAAGCTGCAACACCTGTCAGTAATATGGAAGAGGTAGAAGCGCAATCATTCATGAACGTATGAACAATTTGTATTCAAAGCAAGGGGATGGCAGACTCGCCAAGTGTTTATGCTTCAGAGCTAGCTGGGGATAGGGTTGAGCAGCTGCTCAAGTCCTTCTTATCGTGGTTCTTGACCTTGTCATTCTTGACCGTGGCGAGCACCTCGTCCAGCAGCCCCGGCAAGGACGTCAAGGGGCTGGCCGCCAAGCTGCTGCTGGATGAGGCTGAGCAGGGTCTCGTGGCGGCGCGCGCCATGGGTGGTGGTTGAACCGACTCCGAGCGCCTGGAACAGGATGAAATTGAACAGGTTATTCACATCACCAGATCTTATGCAGTGGCTGCTCTGCTCACCGTGCGACTAAATATAATTTCCATGTTTCTTGCAGGATAAATCTGACGGGATGGCTTCTATTGAGAAATCCAATGCCACTGGTGGGGTGCCCGAGAGCGAGGCCGTGGTTGGTGTCCAATTCGACTCAGAGAGATCACAAGGAATCTAAGAAATTGGATTACGGTGGTGGCTGCTCACAGTGTGACTAAATATAATTTCCATGTTTGTTCCAGGATAAATCTAATTGATGTGGACTACTGAAACAACAGTATGGTGGTGGCCAAATCGACTCAGAGCACCGGCAATAGGATGAAATTGAAGAGGTTATTCACCTCACCAGAAATCTCTGAAAAAAATTGGATGATGCAGCAGCTGCCCTGCTCACCGTGCGAGAGAAGAGGTTATTCACATCACCAGAAATCTCTGAAAAAAAAATGGATGATGCAGCGGCTGCTCTGCTCACCGTGTGAGACGTCGTCGGTGAGGTAGAGGACCGAGACCTCCTGGGCGGAAGCGGCGCGGCGCCTGCGCTTGGTGTCGTGACGGGGGAGGTCGGCGGGGTCAGGATTCCCCGCGCCTGAGGTAGGGGAAACGGAGCCGGCGGCGTCGATCCACGGCGCTGAATTGGACGCGAGTTAGAGGAAAAAGGTACCGGCGGCGTCGATCCAACGCGGGGTAGAGGAGGAGGACGGAGTGATGGGATCTTCACTGCCGCCGTCCCAGAGCCCTGCCCGCCGGCGTTAGAGGAAAAGGTGCCGGTGGCGTCGATCCAGCGCGGCGTAGAGGAGGACGGAGTGATGGGATCTTCACCGCCGCCGTAGGAGAAGTTGGACGGAGGGAGGAGATGGATCGTGGCTGGGAGTAGCTGGGGTAGAAGACGCCGTCGCCGCTGCGCGTCGGGGAAGAAAGCGCCGCGCCGCTGCGTGTTGGTGAAGGGGCGCCGCCGCGAGTCGGGGAAAGGGTGTGGCCCGCCGGCCGAGGAAGGACGGGCCGCGCCGCCGTTGGTGGTGGAAGACGGGCCGCCGGCGCGCGAGCTGCGCGCGTGCAGCTAGGGCGGCAGCCAGAGCGGCGGCGAGCTGTGTCCGTGCGAATGGTGCGATGATGGAAAGAAACCGGCACCTCTTTACCTCCCACGATCTATGAATAAATATCGAAATAGAAATATTGTGATGGAAAAAAAAATAATAAAAAAAGGAGGTGCGTGCGGGCGGGGAAACGGAAGACGGGGCCAGCGGCCCAGCGCTCGCGCGTATTGGTGCGGTGGGCTTGCTCGGGTAGTAATTATTAATCACTACCCAGGGTAATATATAGAATACCTATATATATATAATATGTGCGTAGTGTTATAACCCACGCAGCGGAAAACGGCCCAAATTCGTTGTACCACAAGAGAACGGGCCGAACATGCAGCCCAAAGGAAGGCCGGCTTCGTTTGAGCAAAGCGAGGCCCGCTCAAAACCGGATGCAAGTAGATGAGCCGACCAATTTATAAGAAACCAAGTATAATTTGCAATTACCAAGCAATCGCAGTCTACACTTGAGTCCATATAAACCCGGGATTCCGAAATCTCGAGTGATTTCAAACTCATCAACAATACAACCAAGATCGTTGAGCTCGGTAGTCCCAATCCGCGGTATCTCAAACCAAATTTAATATATATTAATCGAGTGTGATGTACACATTCATTTCAAAATAATTCGAGTGCGGAAGCAATAGCTTTCAAAATACAACGGAAATCAAAATAAATTATATAGTGCCAACATAATGTCAACCCCAGAATAGCAAGAGACGTGGAAATATGGAGACCGCCATGCCCTAGGCATCATTCTTCAACCACAAAGACATCACAACTAGAATGAATCATGCTAGACGGAGTTACCCGCAACATCAATTTTAACATATGCTCACCCGCCTTATATATAAATAACAAAGATAAGTAACTTCATCATCATTTTAACATTAGCATAAAGATGAATAGAAATAACATACTACTCGAGTTATTGTGATATTAGACTAACCATAAGTCCTGTATGCCAAGATGGACGCAACCCTGGTTCTCACTAACTAGGAGAGATGGCGATTCGAATCGATTTGCAAACCACTAACTAGCGAATACCCCCACATAAACCCCAGGACTTCCCCCTCGAGGAGTCCCGCATCACTCCCAAGACGTTAGGGGACGTAAAGTCTCGGACTTTGTCGGCAACCCCTCCTCTCGAGCCACCAAGTGAGCCGACCCCGAAGACGCCGCTTCGGGTGCCTCTCGCCGCCCCGCCCGATCAAACCCAACCGACCACGCCTAGGAGGGACGTTAAGCGTGCGTGTACCGCCCCTAGCATTCTCACGAGCCGTGGCTCACGACTCCACCGGAGCCTACTATATGAGCAGTGCGTTCAACTTCCGACCACATTCCGACAAAGTGAGAGTCCTTAATCGATCGATGGAAGACCACAATATCCATCCAATCTAAACATGTTTTATTATTCAGGTTCTCGGCGGCGGCTTGTTAACCACCAACGTGATTAACCCAACAAAACTCCTCATGAGTGACCGAAATCACCGCTTCACCGCAATCATCATAACGAGCATTTATTTAACCTAGACTCCTACATAGGATAGGGTAACAACTTCAAAGAAGGATATCTGTGCATCAACGGTTTCAACCACTTCCTATACTTAATGCAAAGAATCATTAAAAGGACTCAACAAGTTAATTCAGAAAGCATAGGGAAGTTCAAAGATGCACCGGGCTTGCCTTCGTAAGGTAGTAGGAAGAAGTTAGAGTCTTCTCGAAGCCGGGGTCACGGTCCTCCTTCTCCCCTGTGGGGTCTTTTGGCTGCACTACGAGATGATGAAGGTTGACCTCCCTGCTCCTTGATCTCCTCCCCCGAACAAACTCCTCCGATCCCGATATGATGCATGCATATGGGGAGTTAATACCACGAATGCACGAGACATGCTTGTATACAATTAAGGTGGAATGATGGGTGAATGCATTATGATGAATGACACTAGTAAGTGGATATCTCTTCCGTAAAAGCATGAATATGACTACACAAGAAACCCTAACAATCTACATAAATCAAACACCATATTTCACTAAATGCTGAAAATGGCAGCTAGACATGTCAAGCACTAAAAACAATCCACACGAGAGTTCTATAACTCCAAATGCAGCAAACAAATACTCGTTGGAAAGCTAACAAAATTATCTACAAAACATTCCATACCACCCCGACCTGATTCTGTCATCTATAGCCTCAAAAAACAGAGAAAACAGAGGCTCTGTTTTCAGACAAACTATGACTTACAACATCTACTATAAATCACTCAAGCATGCACTTCACCTAGAACATTTCCAGCAAGCAAGACAAGTCATAATCTACCAAATAAACCTACTGGTCAAGCCAAAAGATAAACTAAAGCACATGAAATGACATTCCCTAATAAACACTACATGTGCACACTCTTTAAATATAAAAGCTAGGATTAATAAATTGACCAAACATACAAGACCAGCAAACTAACCACACTAACAGGTCCTTATTATTATAAGAACAAACACTATGCCATCCAAGAATTATTACCATACTATTACCATGCATTTTGCAAGCATTTTCTATGCAACATAAATATGATAAATGCATAAACAGCTTAGAAAAATCTACAAAAATTACCAGAGCATCCTACTGGTCTAACATGGCTACCATATAAATTTCATAGCAAAATCATCCACATACTGTCCTAGACAAAAAAATGGCAAGCTAGCATGAAAACTAGGCATGAAAATACTTTGTACTATGAAATGTATGAAACTGCCTAACCATGAACATTAAAAGCTACATAACAATAACAAATGCATGTACAAAAATTATCATGGCAAAAACCCTAGTAATTATTTTTCTATGAATTTCCTAAGAAAGCATGGTAAATAGCATATAAATCAAAAATCACATTTCCACCACAGAACATAGCCTATATGATATTTTTCCTGCACTCCATATGCAAAAACATGAACATTTTGTACAGGCACCACTATTTTATCATGCACCAAGAATTAGATATGCATTTATCAAGAAACATGGCATTTATAGCAATAAATCTAAATAAATATAACAACTATCAGAAAATGCAATCTCATAATTTTATACTGTAGATCTACTGATAAGAAGCACAACAAAATTTGTCCCATGCAAAACCGAGCTAAAATGAGGAAGATATGAATTTTCTAGTAGATGCATGCAATCCGAAAAATAAAACGTAAAAGGAAAATCGTCCCGACAGTCGGGCCCGCAAGGCTGTCGGTGTGTCATAGAACAGGGGACCGGCGGGTCGGCGATGGATCTCGCCGGCGGTGGGGTCTTCGGCCATACCAAGGGCACCTACGGACTCCTCTCGCCGAGATCTACCCGCTGGTGCAAGTTTCCCGAGGAGACGTGGATTCGGTGGAGGGCTCGACGGCAAGAGCGGCGCGGCATGCAGCGGTGCGGCACGGCGGCGATTGTCGGCGTAAGGGCGGTTCCCGCGAGGTTTAGCCGAGGCGAGGCACGCACGGGCTGGAGGACACCTAGGCGATGAAGAAACCACGTGAGAGCGGCGATTCCGGCCGGGTGGTGCTTGACGGCAAATCGCGGACGTCGGCGGGTAACGGCGGTCTCG
The DNA here is from genome assembly GCA_015847255.1 of Hyparrhenia diplandra. Taxonomy (NCBI): domain Eukaryota; kingdom Viridiplantae; phylum Streptophyta; class Magnoliopsida; order Poales; family Poaceae; genus Hyparrhenia; species Hyparrhenia diplandra. The sequence goes on along the minus strand of JADLZK010004227.1, from coordinate 104,662 downwards.
GCGAAGCGCCGCGGTCCGGGCGAACCGACGGCGAGACACGCCAAGAAGTTGCAGACCTAGCATAATCAAGACAAGGCGACCACGGAACGCAAGTCGGGGCACAAAAAGGTGGGACGAAGACGATGGCAAGGAGGTTGCCGCGGCGGCGGAAACATGGCGGCACCGACGGCGCCACGACGCGAGGTGCCGTTTTTGGCGAGCTAGGGCCACTAGGGGCCCAACGGGCTAGGGCAATACCGCACGACTTCAAGGCAAACACACAAGACGCTAGACGGCGAGGCGGGAGATGGTCCGGGACGCGCCGGGCGACGGGCGACGGAGGATAGCGGGTCGCCGGCGTTCCGACGGCGGCGGCGCGACGACGAGCGTCGATTTGGGCTCGTTTTCCGGCCGATTCGCGGCTCTAGCGGGTCGGTGGGGTGGCATAGGATGTTGTCGAGCTCCGAGCTGGCTAGTGCGGTAGGGAGGGCATAGTGGTCGTGCTCGACGCCGGCGATGGCGGTAGCAGGGCGGCGGCGGCGGCGGCAGCCGCCGCTGCGCCGCCGCCTGCATGGGGCGTAAGGAAAGAGGAGGGCAAGGGTGGCTTGGCGAGCACGGGACGCACGTTGGCCCCCTCTTCAAGGCGCGGCGCTGACAGGGGTCAGGAGGAACGAGCCACGTGGCGTATGGGGTCGGCGCTCGTGGCAGAGTGGCCGGCCAAGGTTTGTTTCCTTTCCCCTTTTTTTTTGAAATAAAACCCCACATCAAGCTATTTCAACCCGTGCGTCAAGATTCGTGCCGAACCAACGAAAACTCTAATTGAACGAAATGTTCCTCGTCAAATTTTGAGCGTTTCATATATACAAAGTTTCTCCTAATTCGGTCTGGATTTAAAACTGCGGTCGAATCAAAGCAAGAGGACTCCGACGGTCAACAAACCCTAATTTGCGCTCAAACCGATCAAACTTCGACTTTTTGGGCATGATCCACTCAAAATCATGAAACAAGCATGTGATGACTTTTGTTCTACACAAAATTGGCTACACTTTTCATGAAGGAAGCACACACATGCAAAACCTCTAGCTATGACTTTTGAATAAAACTAGACAAATTACTTCGAAGGTCAAACTGGTCAAATCAAGTCAAACAAATCAACCCAAGTACAATTAGAGGACATGACCAACATGAATTATGCTCTAACACCTTCCATAATCATCACTAAGAATAAATATAGAATAAACAACTAAATATGAAAGCATTTCATACATGAAATGACAGGGCAAGTGAAATAAGCAAATTTAAAACAATTTAAACATACAAATAACCTCTATCATTTCATGTGCATAAATGCATGTGACTAAATGATGATTATGCCCATGAAATGCAGATGCTAATGACATGCTTAAAACCAGGGTGTTACAAATCTACCCCCCTTAAGAAAATCTCGTCCCGAGATTTGTCGGTACTAACCATTTGCTAAGAAACATAGGATAGACTTCGCGAAGATACTCCTCGTTTTCCCATGTAGCGTCATTCTCTCCATGATTACTCCATAGGATCTTGTATAACTTCACAACCTTGTTACGAGTCACCCTCTCTTTGGTGTCTAAGATTTTGACTGCTCTTCAAAATAAGTCGTCGGTATCTACTTCAAAGATTTCCGACCGAATCCGTTCTTCGTGCACTCTCAAACATTTCTTCAATTGGGATACATGAAAGACATTGAAAACTGATCTCAACTCATCGATAGTCAGAATCGGTATGCCACGTTTCCTTTTCTTGCAACAATACAATAAGGACCTACGAATCTAGGTGCTAACTTCCTTTTAACTCCAAAGCGCTGCGCCTCTTCATTGGGAACACCTTTAGATATACAAAATCACCCACTCAATTTTAAAGGATCCTTACGCTTGTCGGATAGCTTTTTGATGGTTTTGAGTCTGCGGCTAGATGTTGTTGACTTTGTCCTAACCTTCTGTTCTGCTTCATCAATGAAGTCAAGACCGAAGTAGGTTCTATCTCCAGTTTCTACCCAATTCTGAGGTGTTCTACATTTTCTTCCATACAAAGCTTCAAATGGTGCCATCTTGATGCTTGCTTGATAACTGTTATTATAAGAGAACTCTGCAAATGGTAACCATTTGTCCCATGGGCCTTTAGCATATAAAACACATGCTCTCAACATGTCCTCCGGAACCTAATTCACCGGCTCGGTTTGTCCAGTTGTTTGCGGTTGGTATGCTGAGCTACGAAGTAGCTTTGTGTTTAAGGCTTCCTGTAAACACTCCCAAAATCTATCGGTCCACTTTGAGCCTCGATCGTATTACACTATGCTCTTGGGTAAACCATGCATCGAACAATTTGAGAAACACAAATCTCTGCATATTGGTGAGGTTCATAGCTACCGTTGATTGGGATAAAGTGTGCAACTTTAGTTAGTCTATCCACAATTACCCAAATCGTATCAAATCCTTGCGGGTACGTGGAAGTCCAACAATAAGATCCATGGTGACGTGATCCCATTTCCAACCGTAGGGTTGGCAAAGGTTGTAGCAATCCAAAGAGGTTTCATGTGAATGGCCTTGACTCTACAACAATTGTCACACTTTGCCACATGAGTCGCAATCTCTTTCCTCATCTTGGTCCACCAAAAACGTGATCTCAATTCTCGGTACATCTTGTTGCTTTGCCGGATGATTTGATAAGGTAGAAGAATGTGCTTCGTCAAGATTTGATCTCTAAGTTCCTTATCCTTGGGTACAACAAGACGATTATCATACCATAGAACGTCATTCTCATCAGTCCCGAAATGTCCACTTGGTTCTCGCCTTGAGTTTCTTCTTAATGAAGGAGATACCTTTATCCGATTTATGTCCCGTAATTACTCTCCCTCCGCAGAAACTTTGCACTTGTATATTATGCAAGACTGCGGGGTGCATTAAACTAAACTTTTCTTCCGGCAATGGTTGCTCAATAGTACCATATGCCTTCAGGCTCAAGGCATCTGCGACGACATTCGCCTTGCCCGGATAGTTATGTACTTCCAAATTGTAATCCTTGATCAACTCCAACCATCTTCTTTGTCTCATACTCGCTTGATCTTGAGTGAATATATATTTTACTCTTATCATCCGTGTAAACATGGCACACATTTCCAAGCAGATAATGACGCCAAATCTTCAGGGCATGTACGACGGCTGCTAACTCCAAATCATGAGTTGGGTAATTCACTTCGTGTTTGCGTAATTGTCGTGATGCATAGGCAATCACTCTTCCCTCTTGCATGAGTACCCATCCTAGACCTGTACCACATGCGTCGCAAAACACATCAAAAGGTTTCTCTATGTCTAGTTGTGCAAGCACTGGAGCGGTTGTTAACAACTCTCGTAGTGTATGAAAAGCTGTCTCACACTCCGGTGTCCACACAAACTTCTCATCTTTTCTGCAAAGAATCTTGTCATGGGTTTGGCAATCTTAGAAAAGTCGGGTATAAATCAACGATAGTACCCTAAGCTAAACCAAGAAAACTCTAAATCTCTATAACAGAGGTCGGCGCCTTCCAATCCATGACTTCTTGAACTTTGCTTGGGTCCACTGAAATCCCATCTTCTGATAAGACATGTCCAAGAAATTGTACCTTCTTTAGCCAAAACTCACATTTGCTAAACTTGGCATACAGTTTGTGCTCTCTAAGCCTGGCTAACACTATTCTAAGATGCGCTGCATGGTCTTCTTCATTCATTGAGTATACCAAAATATCATCGATAAACACGACCACGAATTTGTCTAACTCGGGCATGAATACCGAATTCATTAAGCACATAAAATGAGCTGGAGCATTTGTCAAGCCGAAGGACATGACAAGATACTCATACAACCCATACTTGGTTGAGAAAGCAGTCTTTGGGATATCTTGCGGCCTGATCTTGATTTGATGATAGCCTGAACGAAGATCGATCTTGGAGAAAACTTTCGCCTTTGATAACTGATCAAAGAGAATGTCAATGCGTGGCAAAGGATATTTGTTCTTAACTGTAACCGCATTGAGGGGTCGGTAATCCACACACATTCTCAAGGATTGGTCCTTCTTCTTCACAAAAAGGGCAGGACATCCCCATGGTGATGAGCTTGGTCTGATCAAACCTTTATCCAACAACTCTTGAATTTGAACCTTCAATTCGGCCAACTCATGGGGCGGCATTCTATATGGTCTTCTGGAGATTGGTGCTGTCCCCGGTAGAAGCTCTATGGCAAATTCTACATCCCTGTCTGGTGGTAATCTTGGTAAGTCTTCTGGAAAAACATCAGGGAACTCACATACCACTGGTATATCTGATATGCGGGTAACTTGTAGAGCAGCTGAGACACGATTCAGATTAGGTGTTTTGGGAAGAATTATTTGGTGTTCCTTTCCATCACGGGGATCTTTCAAAAGGATGACCCTATTCAGGGTGTCTATAATTACTCCCCATGTCTTCATCCAATTCATTCCCAAAATGACATCCAAACTCAGCCCTGGCAATACTATTAAGGAGGTCACGATCTCTAAATTTCCAACTTTAATCTGCACATTTCTGACAACTTCCCTGGTAAGTTGATCAGCTCCTGCTGAGCTAATACGATAACCATAACCCAAATCTGATATCTTCTCACTATGTTCTTGGGCAAAAGCTTGGCTCATGAAAGAGTGAGATGATCCAGAGTCAAACAATACCACAGCATTGTGATTGTTGACTAGGCAAGTACCAGCAGTTACAGACTCTCCTTCTGGACTCTCTTCAATATTGGTGGAGTGAATTTGTCCAATCTTCTTCTTGTAGGGTTGGTTACTCTTGGGTTGTGGGCAAAACCTAGAAAAATGTCCTAGTGTCCCACAATTATAGCACTTGTTGCGGGTAGAAGCACTATACCCAATAAGATCTGTCTTGGTCCCTGGAGTAGGGGTAACATGAGCCTTCCTGTAGCGAGGATTCTCACACTGCGGCTCCTCTTGCAGTGGTGCATCTGGTTGGGGATAGCTGGGAGGACTAATGAGTAGAACCTTGTTCTGACTCGAGCTGGACTCAATTGGCCTCTTCTTGCTCTTGGCAGCAGCATATGCGTTGTTGCTCTCCTCCTGCAACAAGCAGTCACTAACGAACTCATTGAAGCTCTTTCTGAACGGGGCTCCAATAGTCTTCTGCATCTTGAGATTAATCCCTCTTCTGAAGCTGGCTATTTTCTTCTCTTCAGTTTCTACCATATCTGGTGCATATCGGGACAAGCGGTTGAAATCCTCAAGGTATTCAGTGATGGTCTTGTCAACTTGGTTGAGCATGATAAATTCTGCCAATTTCATAGCAATCACACTAGGGTGAATATAAGCTTCACGGAAAGCTGCCGTGAACATATCCCAGGTAATAGAATTATTAGCTGGGTAGGTGGCACGATGATTTTTCCACCAAATTCCTACGGGTCCTTCAAGCAAATGAGCGGCATACTCAGCCTTCTGCACCTCAGTCAGATCCAACAACCTGAACTTTTCCTCCACTGAGCTCATCCATTCTTCGGCTTTGTTTGGTTCACTTGACTGTGTGAACTTAGGTGGGTCAGTTCCCTTGAATTCTTTGTATGACTGGAGCCTATCTTCCGCATTAACATTACGATTTCCTCCTCCACCCTGTGCAGTGTTGCGCGAAATGTTGCGCAACTCACCCAGAAACTCGTTAAAGAACTGTTCCTGGTTGACAGGAGGAGGTGGTGGCGGTTGGTTGCTCCCTCCAAAGACTGAGCGTGTTTGAAACATCTGCATAATCCAACCAATAATAATTCTCGATGATGTTGATATAGTGTAAATGCATCGAATTTAAAGTTACACGCATTTATTGCGATAATAAATTCATTCAACAAATACAAAACCATAAATCCAATGGCATCACACCCATCATCACAATAATCATGGTTGATACGGATTATGTAGCAAATCAACTACTCCATTCAATGTACGCGTAATCCAAAGTTCGATATAGTCATCATGACCATAATATCGAAATCACGCACATTGCTTCACCAAATGGAACTCTTCCATCAAATTCATAAAGGGCTCAATTGACATCCAGAGAGTCTGGTTTACTTCAAGATCTTCGGTGTTGATAGTCTCTTGCCAAAATAGGAACACTAAGGGTAGGAATAGATATCCGGCGACTGGTGATAAGCTCATATCTCCTACGATAGGGCATACTAGCTAATATCTAGCGTAATCAAAAGAGATGGACAGCAGCAACGCAACTCGGTGGGACAATGGGGCATTTCTAACGCCCTTGTCGTTGTCATCTCCACACCGAGCTACATCTCTAACTTCTGCAAATTGGGGTTATACGCCTTCATCATCTTCTTCTTTTTTCTCGTTGGCAAGTGGCGAACAACGGTCCATTCGATGCAACAGAAGTAGCCGCTCAAGCAAAGCCTCGATTGTTCCAACATCCAAACTTATTTAGGTATGACCTATAGCATTGTTGGCAACTTCTTTAGGTGGTAGCTCGTGTTCGGTGATATTCCGACCTCTCCAAACAGAGCGAATAGGTAGGGCAGGGATGGAAAGATTAATTCTAGTGATAATCCGAGCTGCCTAAGGTGCGGTCACCTATGGTTTGGGGTCTCTACATTGTCCGCATCCGCTTAACCTCCTGCGAAGACACCGGGATGCGAAGCAACTTGTCTCTAATGGTACTATTGCTAATCTGGGGATGAAAGAGCCAATTGTAACAGTTTTGAAAGATTGTGTGAGATTGAGAACGAGATGGGTCGGGTTTCAACAAGCGGGACAAGTACTCACTAAAGGGGGAGAGACGGAAATAAGGGTAAGAAAAGCAATACTTTCATTTCATTTTATTGATGCGGATGCATGAATGACATGATGCATGAGCGTATCTTACGTCCTCACGAATAGGAAAGATAAGATACTACTCGTATAAATGGTGGCACATCTATCGTTCTCTCAAAAGAAAATAAATCACAACTAGTTGATCTACACGTTTTTTGGGTTAGTGTACCCGCAATTTCATTTCAGCCCACAAAGATATTTATGCAATGCATGAATTTAAATTGCATATACCTGCTTCGTCAGGTCCACCCGACGGCATCGCATACCTTGCGGAAAAGCACATTTTACACCCGGCACACCTGTGTACCCATACACAAGTCTACAGGGGCACTACCCGACCATGGAGCTCTCAAAACATTTTATTTTTACCCCTAGACCGGCGGTTGTCCGATCATGCTCTCACAACTCACATCTTACCTTGGGCGAGGCACCGAACATCATTTACCCGGGGCGTAGAGGTATTTCGATCCATACATGACTACTCAAATGAGTAGCCCCGCACTACTGGCCGCACGACAACCAAGCACAAACAACAAAATATGATGCAATAACCCATCCCAAGTTAGTAAAGCCACCAGACTGTCCTTAATTGGGCATAAGGGTATGACCATGGCACTATTAATTTTGCAACTCTTTTACTCACACCACTAAAAAGATCTTGTTTCGCAAAAATTTTTCACAAAAGATTATTGGTTCATTTTAATTTTAATACCGCATTGGATTGTTAAGTACTTGAACTAAGCTCGATACCAGCCGTGAGAGCCGACCAATTTATAAGAAATCAAGTATAATTCGCAATTACCAAGCAATCACAGTCTACACTTGAGTCCATATAAACCCGGTATTCGAAAATCTCAGAGTGATTTCAAACTCATCAACAATACAACCAAGATCATTGAGCTCAAGAGTCCCAATCCGCGGTATCTCAAACCAAATTTAATATATATTAACCGTGTGCGATGTACACATTTATTTCAAAATAATTCAGAGTGCGGAAGCAATAGCTTTCAAAAATACAACGGAAATCAAAATAAATTATATAGTGCCAACATAATGTCAACCCCGTAATAGCAAGAGACAGGGAAATATGGAGATCGCCATGCCCTAGGCATCATTCTTCAACCACAAAGACATCACAACCGAAACGAATCATGCTAGACGGAGTCACCCGCAACATCGAATTAACCCGTGAGTACTCAATTGTACTCCGCAAGACTTACCCGCCTTAAACCCGAGAAAATAAGGAAAAGACTCCAAGGATTATGCTTGGCTTTATCCGAGCTGGGCCGACTCACATTTAATTTCAAAAATAAAGTTGATTAGTGTGCCTACACATACTACTCGAGTTCTTCCAAGTTAAAAGGTTATTATTACTTACATAACCATAAGTCCTCAGTATAGTCAAGATTAAAGGTATATGCTCAACGATATATAAATAACAGTATAAGTAACTTGATCATCATTTTAACATCAGCAACATGAAATAGAAATAACCGTTATTGTGATATTAGACTACGATGCCGTGGACGCAACCCGGGTTCTCACTAACCAGGAGAGATGGCGATTCGAATCGATTTGCAAACCAGCTGGCGAATACCCTGTCATAAACCCAGGACTTCCCCCGTCGAGGAGTCCCAGATCACTCCCAAGACGTTAGGGGACGTAAAGTCTCGGACCTGTCGGCAACCCCCTCCTCTCGAGCCACCAAGTGAGCTGACCCGAAGACGCCGCTTCGGGTGCCTCTGCTTGCGCCCGATCAAACCCAACCGACCACGCCTAGGAGGGACGTTAAGCGTACAGGTACCGGCCCCTAGCATTCTCACGAGCTTCGTGGCTCACAACTCCAGAGCCTACTATATGAGCAGGTACGTTCAACTTCCGACCACATTCCGACAAAGTGAGAGTCCTTAATCGATCAGATGGAAGACCACAATATCCATCCAATCTAAACATGTTTTATTATTCAGGTTCTCAGCAGCAGCTTGTTAACCACCAACGTGATTAACCCAACAAAACTCCTCACGAGTGACCGGAAATCACTGTCTACTGCAATCATCATAACTGAGCATTTATTTAACCTAGACTCCTACATAGGATAGGGTAACAACTTCAGCAAGGATATCTGTGCATCAACGGTTTCAACCACTTCCTATACTTAATGCAGCAATCATTAAAAGGACTCAACAAGTTAATTCAGAAAGCATAGGGAAGTTCAGCATGCACCGGGGCTTGCCTTCAGAAGGTAGTAGGAAGAAGTTAGAGTCTTCTGGAAGCTGGGGTCACGGTCCTCCTTCTCCTGTGGGGTCTTTTGGCTGCACTACGAGATGATGAAGGTTGACCTCCTGCTCCTTGATCTCCTCCCGAACTAACTCCTCCGATCCTGATATGATGCATGCATATGCGGGAGTTAATACCACGAATGCACAGAGACATGCTTGTATACAATTAAGGTGGAATGATGGGTGAATGCATTATGATGAATGACACTAGTAAGTGGATATCTCTTCCGTAAAAGCATGAATATAACTACACAAGAAACCCTAACAATCTACATAAAGCAAACACCCTATTTCACTAAATGCTGAAAATGGCAACTAGACATGCTGTTACTAAAACAGTCACACAGAGAGTTCTATAACTCCAAATGCAGCAAACAAATACTCGTTGGAAAGCTAACAAAATTATCTACAAAACATTCCATACCACCCTAACCTGATTCTGTCATCTACAGCCTCAAAAATAGAGAAAACAGAGGCTCTGTTTTCAGACAAACTATGACTTACAACATCTACTATAAATCACTCAAGCATGCACTTCACCTAGAACCTTTCCAGCAAGCAAGACAAGTCATAATCTACCAAATAAACCTACTGGTCAAGCCAAAAGATAAACTAAAGCACATGAAATGACATTCCCTAATAAACACTACATGTGCACACTCTTTAAATATAAAAGCTAGGATTAATAAATTGACCAAACATACAAGACCAGCAAACTAACCACACTAACAGGTCCTTATTATCATAAGAACAAACACTATGCCATCCAAGAATTATTACCATACTATTACCATGCATTTTGCAAGAATTTTCTATGCAACATAAATATGATAAATGCATAAACAGCTTAGAAAAATGTACAAAAACTACCAGAGCATTCTACTAGTCTAACATGACTACCATAAAAATTTCATAGCAAAATCATTCACATATTGTCCTACACAAAAATGGCAAGCTAGCATGAAAACTAGGCATGAAAATACTTTGTACTATGAAATGTATGAAACTGCCTAACCATGAACATGAAAAGCTACATAACAGTAACAAATGCATGTACAAAAATTATCATGGCAAAAACCCTAGTAATTATTTTTCTATGAATTTCCTAAGAAAGCATGGTAAATAGCACATAAATCAAAAATCATATTTCCACCACAGAACATAGCCTATATGATATTTTTCTTACACTCTATATGCAAAAAACATGAACATTTTGTACAGGCACCACTATTTTATCATGCACCAAGAATTAGATATGCATTTATCAAGAAACATGTCATTTATAGCAATAAATCTAAATAAATATAACAACTATCAGAAAATGCAATCTCATAATTTTATACTGTAGATCTACTAATAAGAAGCACAACAAAATTTGTCCCATGCAAAACCGAGCTAAAATGAGGAAGATATGAATTTTCTAGTACATGCATGCAATCTGGAAAATAAAACAGAAAAGGAAAATCGTCCTGACAGGCTGGGTGTTGACGGTCACTAACGACATATTTTTACCGTCAACTTACTACCATAAAGGGAGTAAAACTATACCTTATCATACTCATATACATTTATAACTCACATATTTCCACTTGTAGTGTCCAAATTATTATTGTGCGGATTTATATAAGAAACAAGTGGAAAATGTACCAAAAGGCGCTTCCTGGAAAGCGCATTCCCAAGAACATCAAGCCCAAGGGAGAAATAGACCAAACACGCAGAACTGGGCCGAGCAAACACCGCCATACAACTTTTTCGTGCCCAAAGACGCCCAAATGCCAAAAGCCCGGCCGAGGGGGCCCAAGGTGGTGCGCGCAAGACCACTGTGCGGCCGCACCCCCGCCGAGGCGGTTCGGACCCAGCTTCGGGAGGCGGTTTGTTACCTTCCAAAACTAGCGTTGCCAATGTTGGTTGGTCGGTTTAGCAAACTAGGAAGGTATTCCTGTGTCGGTTTTGGCTCCTTCCATATGGGGAGGGGAATTTTCCAATGAGCCCCCTCTCCTCTACCTATAAAAGGAGGCCATCTCCCACCATTGTAACACACACCATTTGGAGCCTCCTCACTTTCTACTCCTCTTCTCCTCTCCTCTCTACTCCTCCACTTCTCTAGTTCTTTTAGTCTTTAGTAGTATTTGGAGCAAGGCTAAGCTTCATTGGACAAAAAACTGTACTTGGGAGAAGGAATATTCGGTATGAATACATTTATGGTTTATCCTCAAGTCTTGATCTCATATGCTTGTGCAATAGAGCTAGAGTATTTGCATGTTATATTCTTGACATGTTGTTCTCGACACGATCATGATAGAAGAACTAGACTATAGTTCCTATGTCGTGGTTAGTCGTATAGAACTTAGGGCCTAACCATTCATGCCATGTATTTGAGTAGAGTAAGAGTTGAGCTGAGGTGGCGGTTCGTTGTGGCTTTCGGGCCTGGTCTATATCTTAGCCCGGCCCATCCCGGAGGGTGGGGGTCTCAGGGGATATGGGTCGTACCTTAATACGCGGGCATGGTGCCCGGGTAAGCGGAACCTTCGAATATGAGTGCATGCCACGGTTGAGGGGTAGGCGGCTTTGTCGTGACAAGCCTTGACCGTCCCTTGAAATCCCCCCACGTTCGTGTGTGCTGTAGGAGTTCGTAAATGCTTCTATTGGGCCGTATGGCACCCGGGAGTCTCCCCGTCCATCTCACTCTCAGCTTAAAACTCTAGTCATCTATGTTTGCATGATTATTAACTTGTTCTTTGCACAGCTACTTTAGAATGCCTGCTCCACTTAGGAATATTCTTTATTCTTTATTTTCCTTTTATCCTTGAGGTTGGCCCAAGTGTGTGTCACACTATCTTAAACTATCATGACTTACCCCTGTATTGAGTATTGGTCAACTGCATAGACATGTTGTCTTGTTCATGCCCCTGCTAGAGTCCTACACCATGCCTTCCTTTGGGAAAAATATAAATAACGATACCCTGAATATCTCCGGGTGAAATGCTACAATGGTATTTCCGCACGCTTGCGGACTTGTTCCTTAGAATGCTACAGAATGCCACCCCGACATCCCGTGGCGATGGTAGCTGGAATGTAACAATTCCGGCAAAGTCGTTTGTGGGAAGTCAACCTGTGGTTCCCAGTGCTTTTGCCTTTTTTTGGCACTTGCGCTTAGGAAACGCAACAAGCATTTCTCGGCGCCGTTGTCGGGAAGGCATTGGTTATAAAGATTCTAGAAAGACATGTTCATAATGACGTGCATGTGTAAGTAGCCATTACTCATGCAGGCTAATCTTTCATGTTTTCTCCTGTTGTGGATGAAGACAGGATAGTGTTCGATTGGTTTGTCCCTGTTGAACAACTACATCGCAGATCCGGAGGCACTCCTAAGGAAGAACCCAACTCATATCAAATCTTCTCCTGCTACTCCGCCGACAAACAAACCAATCACCCTTGCATCATCTGCTACTTCACTCATGGCCAAGTCGATCCGTGACCATTCCGTCCCCTCTTTTGCCAACGTGCCCGTTGGGCCCGTTTCACAATATGGGAACCGAGAACTTTGAGCTCCGGCCCGGCCTAATCAAGATGGTGCGTGCAAACCGCTTTTATGGTTTGCCAAGTGAGGACGCAAATGCGCATCTACAACACTTCCTCGAGCTCGCTGACACCGTTGTCATCCAAGGTGTCGCACCAGAAGCCATTAGAATCCGTCTGTTTCCCTTCTCCATCTCGGGGAAGGCGAAACAATGGTTCTACAAAGAGACGGAAGCTGTCAACACATGGGACAAATGTTCCACGGTGTTCCTCACTAAATTCTTCCCCATGAGTAAAACTCACACCCCGAGGGGAAGAATTGCCAACTTCCAGCCAGAATACCATAGAACCCATACCGCGGCATTGGAAAGGTTACAAGAGTACATCCAAGCATGCCCGCACCATGGGATGGAAAACTGGCATGTGATGCGTAACTTCTACAATGGGTTAACACCCATGTCAAAAGAGCACATTGATGCCACCGCTGGAGGTGCCTTCCTCTCTCGTTGACGGTCACCAACGACATATTTTTTTAACGTCAACATTCTACCAATAAGCGGGTGAAACTATACCTTACTACACACATATACATTTATTATTGACATATTTCCACTTATAGTGTCCAAATTATTATTGTGCAGATTTATATAAGAAACAAGTGGAAAATGTACCAAAAGGCGCCTCCCTGGAAAGCGCATTCCTGAAGAATATCAAGCCCAAGGGAGAAATTGACCAAACACGTAGAATTGGGCCAAAAGCAAAGGAAAGATAACAAGACCCTAAATGGACATAAGCAAAGCAAGGAGAAGAGAGGACAAAAGCCCATAAAATATCAATATCCAAACACAAGCCCAAGAGGTCGAGGGCCGAATCCAACATGAAATGATAAACGGGCCGCAGGACATGGGTTCAATATTTTGGGCATAACTTTCTCATACGAAATCGGATTTCAGCGAACGAATACTCGAAACGAAGCTAACTCCGAGGCCCACGTGCTCATGCAAAGTTTCAGCCCAAACGGTGACCATATTGGTGCGCGCGCACCTTAGGGTGCGCCCGCACCCTCGCGGAGGCCAAAACGGCCCATCTTCGTCCTGGTGGCCCATCTCGACCTGAAAAGTCTGGAGGCGGTGTTTGCTTGCCCAGAAGACGGCGCGGATTAGTACCAAATGGCTTAGCCAAGATAGGATCCCATGGTGAAGGTCCTATAAATAGATGGGCACTCCCTCACTTGTAACACACACCTCACAATGTAGTCTCTCTTCTTCTTCTTCTTCTTCTTCTTCTTCTTCTCCCTTTCTTCTTCTTCTTCTACTTCTTCTTCTTCCCTCCTCCTAGTAGGATTAGTAGTTTAGATGTGGAGCTAGGCAAAGCTACCAAGGAGGGCTTGGCTCCTGGAAGATAGATTCCGGGAATAAATCTTTCTATGGTATTCTTCCAAAGCCTTGCTCTTATCTTATCTTGGTTGTGCAAGAGGATTAGAGTCTTCATGTTATTTCTATGCCTCATGATTTATCTTATGATCTAACATGTTGTTCTTGACATGATCATGACACATGAACTAGTCTATAGTTTCTATGTTGTGATATCGTCATATAGAACTTTATGCTTAAACCATTCATGCAATATAATTGGGTAGTGTCGGGATTGTGCTTTGAATGACGATTCGTTGTGTCCTTCGGGCTTGCTCGTGTTCTATTCCGTCCATCCGTAGGGTGGGGGCCATGGGGGACATGAGTAGTGTCCTAGTATGCGGACGTGGTGTCCGGATGCCGTATCCCTTCGAATATGAGTGCATGCCACGGTTGAGGGGGTAGGCGGCTTGGTCGTGACAAGCCTTGACCGTCCCCTTGAAATCCCCCACGTTCGTGTGTGTTTGTCGAGTTCGTAAATGCCTTCCATTGGGCGGATGCACGGAGGTCTCCCCGTCCATTTCATTCTCAGCTCCGACCTCCCCGCTCATGCGTGTTGCCTGACTATCAACTGGTTCTATGCACAACCATGACTAGAATCTGTATGCTCCACTTAGGTCTTTCTTTATTCCTTATTTATCTTTATCCTTGAGTTTGGCTTACGTGAGTGTGTCAAGTTATCCCTTTACCGTTCCTTTATATCCCCGTTATGAGCATTGGTCCATTACATAGTCATGTTATCCTATTCATTTCTCTATTAGATTCTTTTCCACCATGCCTTCCTTTGGGAAAATATAAATAACGATACCCCTGAATACTTCCGGGTGAAATGCTACAATGATAGATCTCGTGGCGCTTGCGGATGAATATCTTCTTAGGCAAGATCTATCACCGTTGATGTGCCTAGTGTTATCACCGACACGGTGGTTTCACTTAGGAATGTCAACGGCGCATTTCTAGGCGCCGTTATTAGAGATGGGTTCTAAAACCTGTTTCTAGTGATTGCGCTTTAAGAAATGCAACACTCTCCCTCACCATCAATAGAGCAACAGCTCTTATGGAGAAAAATAGTGTCCAATCAAGCTTGGGGGAGGAAAGTCTTGGCAAACAAGAAGATAGCATGCGCATCGTGGAGGAGACGGACATGCCCGCTACAATGGATCTCCTATTGAAAGAACTTGACAAGTGTGCCACCGAAGAAGAAGAAACTTACGGCACTACCAAGGCCATAGACTCACACATAACATGTGAAGTCTCGTGGCAATATTGGCCATTCGTGGAACGACGCCTAAAACCCGTGAAGACGTTACTCACATCAACAACGGGTTCCGTCGGCAAGGAGACCATAATGGGTGGAACAACCGGCCAGCGCCCACAAAACCAAGGAGGTAATTCAAACTCAAGGTACAATTCGAATCCTCTCTCCTTGGAAGACTTGGTCTTAGACCAAGCAAAAATAATTGAAGAACTTTCAAAGAAGTTGATGCTTAATGATAAAATAATTGAAAACATGATTTTCAAAATTAAAAGTTTAACCTCTTCTTATGAAAAACAACCGAGCTTTAATAAAATGATAGAAACCCAATTAGCTCGGTTTTTTGCACCGCTTTACTTTTTGTTGTCGGTTCGGGAAAAGTTTTGGGGCAACCCAAAATTCCTCTCGAATCTGTTAAAATGGTCTCAACGAGGTCCGGTAAGCCTCTATGTCGGGGAGGACAACAAGTCTCCTACCGAGCCACCACTCATTATCAAGAAGGAGGACCCCGGCCGCCCGATAATCACATGCTTTCGCTTGGCCCGCATGTCTTCGAGGATGCCTTCTCGCGACCTTGGATCAAGCATAAACATCATGTCCAAGGTAACATATGATGAAATATTAGGTGGACCTTTGTCCCCCTGTACATTTTGAACTGCAGATGGCGGACCTATCACTAAGGAAATCGGAGGGAGTAGCTCGGGATGTTATAGTAAAAATTCGAGAAGCATACATCCCGACGGACTTTGTCATCCTAGACATGGGTCACAACGAGAGAGCTGCCCCAATCCTTGGGAGACCATTTCTTAACACTACAAATGCAGTTTTGCACGTGGGATCGTGGCATGCTAGCTTCCATATGCAGGGGCCAAACAATGAGATGCCCATTCAATGGGTTCAACAAGCATAAGAATGCTAAAAACAAGCAGCCCAAGAAGGTAAAGCCACAAAGTGTTAAGGGCATGGCGATTTAAAGGACGACATCCGCATCCACTTCTCCGGATACGGGTAACACTCCATCAAGCACTAAATGAATGGAGAAGAGTCCTGCTCGTCAGACTTTAAAAGGTGAGCCCTTACCGAAGGTAAATCGGTAGTTATCTTTTTATTTTACAATAATAATCTCCCAGTAATAACTCCATGATGCTTACGATAAAAATAAATAAATAAGAATAAAATTGTTTACCTCTGTTGGATGAATCTTGTTTATCAATGCATGCTTCCTCTTTCTATTTTGGCATGTCTTGGTTTGGAAGTTTTGGTTATACGTATGATCATACTTCCATAGGCGTTTTGAATTGAGCATGGTGCTTAGGTCAAAAAGTCTACCTTGATCAGATTAGACATGGAGTCGAGTCTGGTTATTGAACCTAAAATTGCTAGTGTAGATTTTGGTCGATCATATGGACTAACCCCTGCAGGAATTTATCAAAATCCATAAGGGTAAGTCTTGAAGATGACAACAGGGTTAACAGTAAAAAAAAATATAATAATAATAATAAAAAAAAAGAGGGTAGAGAAGAGAAGAAGAAGAGAGGAGATAAACCTTTCAACCCCAAGATTTTGTCCCGGTACTTTGTGACATCAAAAGACAAGCTTGGGGGAGCCTCTAACCACGCCACCAGGCTCAACTCGGATCATTGCGTGCTCAAGCTAAGCGTAACCATAAAAAGGTAAGCAAAAGGCTAGCTTGGGGAGGACTCCAAGAAAGGTAACTTGTATCTCACATTTTGATCATATTCTCTATCTTATGAAATGTTGAGTTACGCTAAAAAGACAAATTTCATTCCTATATATGAGCTATGGAAATGTCTAGTTAAACCCCTTTGTTGAAATGATGAATAGTTGCTCTGTCTTATGTTTCACCTGTGCCTAGTTTATAATTCGAATTTCTCTAAAGTTTGGATTTAGTGGCTAAGTCTAAAAAACTCATCCTGAAAAACCCGATTCATGTGGGTTGCATAGGCTCTATCTAGTCTAAGTTGTTGCCAAGTATGATATGGTACAAATGGATTTGCTATGATTTCGTCCAAAAAGAGAAACTTGGCATCCGGAATCTACTTTGAAAAAGAGAAATGATATGGGCTGTGCTAAAAAAAAAAAAAAAAAAAAAAAAAAAAAATAAGATGAAAAATGGACAAGTGTCCGAGGGTGAGTAGAGCCCACATCTCTAAAAAAAAAAAAAAAAAAAAAAGAGAGAGAGGAAATAAAAGACAAAAGTCTAGGGCGAGTAGAGCCCACCTCTCCAAAAAAAAAAAAAAAAAGAGAAGAAAGATATAGCAATAAAGCCCCTTCTTTCTCGAAAAAAATAAATATTATCTAACTAAATAAATCCCTGGATAAAAAGTTGATCAAAAGGATGAATGATAAGCATTTACTGTTATAACCGTTCTATTTGGCAACCGCCCAAGACTTTGAGAAAAGCTAAAAAGCCCCACTACGATGAAAGGTAATAAAGGGTGGGAAAAAGATGTGCCATTTTATTCAAACTCTAGCAGAAAAATCTTATTATAACCCTAGCACTTGTGAAATGTAATCGGCATAGTAGCAACTCCCCGATCAACAACCAAGTACTTATCTCTTTTGCTCGAGGACGCGCAAAGGGGTAAGCTTGGGGAGTTTGTTGACGGTCACTAACGACATATTTTTACCGTCAACTTACTACCATAAAGGGAGTAAAACTATACCTTATCATACTCATATACATTTATAACTCACATATTTCCACTTGTAGTGTCCAAATTATTATTGTGCAGATTTATATAAGAAAGAAGTGGAAAATGTACCAAAAGGCGCCTCCCCTGGAAAGCGCATTCCCTGAAGAACATCAAGCCCAAGGGAGAAATGGACCAAACACGCAGAACCGGGCCGAGCAAACACCGCCATACAACTTTTCGGCCCAAAGACGCCAGCCGCCAAAAGCCCAGGCCCGAACGGGGCCAAGCGTCTTGCGCTACGCCACCACTGTGCGGCCGCACCCCTGCCGAGGCGGTTCGGGCCCAGCTTCGGGAGGCGGTTTGTTACCTTCCAAAACCGGGCGTTGCCGACGTTGGTTGGTCGGTTTAGCAAACTAGGAAGGTATTCCCAGTGTCGGTTTTGGCTCCTTCCATATGGGGAGGGAATTTTCCAATGAGCCCCCTCTCCTCTACCTATAAAAGGAGGCCATCTCCCACCATTGTAACACACACCATTTGGAGCCTCCTCACTTTCTACTCCTCTTCTCCTCTCCTCTCTACTCCTCCACTTCTCTAGTTCTTTTAGTCTTTAGTAGTATTTGGAGCAAGGCTAAGCTTCATTGAAGAGCTTGTACTTGGGAGAAGGAATACGGTATGAATACATTTATGGTTTATCCTCAAGTCTTGATCTCATATGCTTGTGCAATAGAGCTAGAGTATTTGCATGTTATATTCTTGACATGTTGTTCTCGACACGATCATGATAGAAGAACTAGACTATAGTTCCTATGTCGTTAGTTAGTCGTATAAAACTTAGGGCCTAACCATTCATGCCATGTATTTGAGTAGAGTAAGAGTTGAGCTGAGGTGGCGGTTCGTTGTGGCTTTCGGGCCTGGTCTATATCTTAGCCCGTCCATCCGGAGGGTGGGGGTCTGCAGGGGATATGGGTCGTACCTTAATACGCGGGCATGGTGCCCGGGTAGCGGAACCTTCGAATATGAGTGCATGCCACGGTTGAGGGGTTAGGCGGCTTGGTCGTGACAAGCCTTGACCGTCCCTTGAAATCCCCCACGTTCGTGTGTGTTTGTAGGAGTTCGTAAATGCTTCTATTGGGCCGTATGGCACCCGGGAGTCTCCCCGTCCATCTCACTCTCGGCCTAAAACTCTAGTCATCTATGTTTGCATGATTATTAACTTGTTCTTTGCACGCTACTTTAGAATGCCTGCTCCACTTAGGAATATTCTTTATTCTTTATTTTCCTTTTTATCCTTGAGGTTGGCCCAAGTGTGTGTCACACTATCTTAAACTATCATGACTTACCCCTCAGTATTGAGTATTGGTCAACCGCATAGACATGTTGTCTTGTTCATGCCCCTCTAGAGTCCTACACCATGCCTTCCTTTGGGAAAAATATAAATAACGATACCCCGAATATCTCCGGGTGAAATGCTACAATGGTATTTCCGTGCGCTTGCGGACTTGTTCGTAAATGCTACTGAGAATGCCACCCGACATCCCGTGGCGATGGTAGCCGGAATGTAACAATTCCGGCAAAGTCGTTGTGGGAAGTCAACCTCGTGGTTCCAGTGCTTTTGCCTTTTTGGCACTTGCGCTTAGGAAACGCAACACCGGGCCGCGCGCGTCGGTGTCACGAAACGAGAGGACGGTGGGTCGGCGACGGATCTCGCCGGCGGTGGGGTCTCCGGCCAAACCAAAGGGCACCTACGGACTCCTCTCGCCGAGATCTACCCGTTGGTGCAAGTTTCGAGGAGACGTGGACGGTGGAGGGCTCGACGGCGGCGGGCGGCGCGCGGTGTGGCACGGGCGGCGGCGATTGTCGGCCATCTTGGGCGGTTCCAGCGAGGTTTAGCCGAGGCGAGGCACGCACGGGCTGGACGACACCCCAGGCGATGAAGAAACCACGTGGAGAGCGCGGATTCGGGCTGGGTGGTGCTTGACGGCAGCGCGGACGCCGGCGGTAACGGGCGGTCTCGGCGAAGCGCGTCGGATGGCGAATCGACCCGCCGGAGACACGTTAAGAAGCTGCGAGACCCTAGCATAATCAAGACAAGGCGACCACGTAACGCAAGTCGAGTGCACGGAAAGGTGGGACGAAGACGATGGCAAGGAGCTTGCCGTGGCGGCGTTGGCGGCACCGACGGCGCTCCGACGGCGAGGTGCCGCTTCGAGGCGAGCCGGGGCCACGACGGGCTCAACGGGCTAGGGCAATACCTGCACAGCTTCAAGGCGAACACAGCACGCTAGATGGCGAGGTGGGGAGATGGTCCGGGGCCGGGCGACGGAGGGACAGGCCGGTCGCCGGCGTTCGACGGGCGGCGCGCCGGCGAGCGTGTCGATTTGGGCTTCGTTTTCCGCTCGATTCGCGGCTCTAGCGGGTCGG
Source organism: Hyparrhenia diplandra (assembly GCA_015847255.1). Taxonomy (NCBI): domain Eukaryota; kingdom Viridiplantae; phylum Streptophyta; class Magnoliopsida; order Poales; family Poaceae; genus Hyparrhenia; species Hyparrhenia diplandra. Next base: position 84,278 of record JADLZK010004227.1, on the reverse strand, counting down.
TCGGGGTGGCATAGGGCGTTGTCGAGCTCGAGCTGGCTAGTGCGGTAGGGAGGGCGCAGTGGTCGTGCTCGACGCCCGGCGATGGTGAAGGGCGCGGCGGCGGCGGCGCTTCTTCTTGGCGGCCGTTATGCCGCTGGGGGGCGAAGGAAAGAGGAGGGCAAGGGTGGCTTGGCGAGCACGGGCGCCCCGCGTTGGCCCCCTCTTCAAGGCGCGGTGCCGATAGGGGTCGGGAGGAATGAGCCACGTGGTGTACGGGTCGGCGCTCGTGGGCAGTGGCCGGCCAAGGTTTGTTTCCTTTCCCCTTCTTTTTTGAAATAAAACCCCACATCAAGCTATTTCAACCCGTGCGTCGTGATTCGTGCCGAACCAACGAAAACTCCAATTGAACGAAATGTTCCTCGTCAAATTCGAAGCGTTTCATATATACAAAGTTTCTCCTAATTCGGGTCGGATTTAAAAACTGCGGTCGAATCAAAGCAAGAGGACTCCGACGGTCAACAAACCCTAATTTGCGCTCAAACCGATCAAACTTCGACTTTTTGGGCATGATCCACTCAAAATCATGAAACAAGCATGTGATGACTTTTGTTCTACACAAAATTGGCTACACTTTTCATGAAGGAAGCACACACATGCCAAACCTCTAGCTATGACTTTTGAATAAAACTAGACAAATTACTTGAAGGTCAAACCGGTCAAATCAAGTCAAACAAATCAACCCAAGTACAATTAGAGGACATGACCAACATGAATTATGCTCTAACACCTTCCATAATCATCACTAAGAATAAATATAGAATAAACAACTAAATATGAAAGCATTTCATAAATGAAATGACAGGGCAAGCGAAATAAGCAAATTTAAAACAATTTAAACATACGAATAACCTCTATCATTTCATGTGCATAAATACATGTGACTAAACGATGATTATGCCCATGAAATGCAGATGCTAATGACATGCTTAAAACCCAGGGGTGTTACATGCAGGCCCAAAAAATTTAGTCCGGTACGGCACGCGTGTCAACATCCATCGTCTCTAGCGGATTCGGGCGATCGTAAGACTCGAGACAAATACAGGTAGCGTGCACCGCCGCGTCTGCTCATCGACATGTGTCGCAACGCTTTCACACCACGCACACCTGTGGACTACGGCAAAAACGCACGATCGTAACATCGCGGCGCTTCTCGACACGCCGCACTCGCTAAGCGCCTTGTTCACCGATACGTGTCCGCAATACCAAGAACAAAGACGGCCGCACCGGGTGACAACGGACGTCTGTAAATGACCGCGCGTCGGTGGCGGTTCGCGACATGTACGTATACACCGCTAACACATCTCGTCACGAAAAATAAACGCGGCGGGTAGTGGATGCGACATGTACGGACACACCGCTAACACAACTCGCGTCGAAAAATAAACGCGGCGTCGGTAGTGGTCGCGACATGTACGTATTACACCTCCTAACACAACTTCGTTTGAAAATAAACGCGACTTTAATTTAAGTGACCGCTCGCTGACCCTTGTATGTTCCAAGCGTCGTTATCTCGCGGCACGAGTGTGTGCGGTGTCAAGCAACACCTGGACGGTTCTTGATCACGCGAAGTTCGAATCAACGCACGCCCCGTAATACTCGTAACGGCACGCACGGGCGCGCCGAAAAAGGTGTCTATAAGCAAAACGCTGCGTGAATTAGGGTTGCATCCACGGTCGACGGTCTCGAAAATGCGCCCTCGTGATGAAACGCTGCGGTCCGAGAAACGTTGAATTCTGCACACACTCGGTTTCAAAAGCGCGCGTAGCCGCTGCGTCCGTGCCCAGCCAACGAAAAACGCGTGCGGATTAAGAAAACAGACGCTACATGAACATGTGTCTCGTAATGACCTCCTATTACCGACACGTATTGGTCTTGTGGGACCATCCGTCGCTTATTATCGACGCCGCCCCGGCCCACCGCGTCGAAATGTCACAACACGACGCCGTTATTAGCGGCGTCTCTCGGGCTCACCGGGCGGTTATTAGCCTTTTTACATAGTGCAAATAGATGAAGAGGCATCCCAAGTGAGTGCGTAATAGAAGAAATTGTACTCACAAGAAACATGCAAATAAGGATGGACACATCCAATACATCCAAAGGCCATGAGGTCAAACAAATCGTCAAAACCCACATTGATCGCAGCCTCTTCGCCCGTGTCACGCCAAAAAACCTCTTTTTGCGGCACTATAGTAAACGCCACATTTTGCCCTGTTTGTGGTCGCTTGCTCGCATGTACCACTCATGAAGAGAGCAGCACAAGAAGGCCCCCCGCCTTTGAAGCTCTTCGGGTGATAGCATTGGAGATCCATGCCGGTAGTTAGGGTTGGGCAAGATGAACCCGAAGGGCACAAGCCACTCTCGTGTCCCTGAGCTCATCTATTGCAACTCCAGGCTCTGCTCTAACTTCTTTGGCCTCCAATTCCATCTCAACTGCAGCATCCGGTCCGGCTGCAGCAATGGCTAAGGTGCCGCTGCTCTGCAGACCACCTACAGGACTAGAGGTGTTGGCAGGCGTTGAAAATTGAAATCGTGATTCCATCGCCTCCACCTTAGCCTTGAGTCCATCTATTGCTGCAAAAAGCTTTGTGTGAAGTGCTTGTCTCGTCGCCTCCCTCTCTCTTTTGCATCTAATCGTTCTGCACACGTCGGGCCAACAAGTCTTCCCACCAACCGAAACACGCCCTGCCTTGTTCTTCTTCCTAATCTGTGTGTCTCTCTTACGAATTGCCAGTGCCTTTTCCCTTCCCTTCTCTGCGACAAAAGCTGGATGGCCAGATGCCTGCCCCTCTGTAGTAACATCTCCCATAAGCCACCCTGTGGAACCATCATCTCTCTTGCAATTAACCCATGTAGACATACCACGCAGACGCCTTGCCTGCATTGCAGGGTGCCTGTGGCCCCCCGTGAGCACATATCTTTCCCTTTACACCAATGGCATCGGAAGGACGGCTGCCTTCTCTAAAACTATCTCGAGATAAAGACCGAGCCTCTTCACAGTCCAAACAATTTCAGCTTTGTCACCTGACACTGCCAGTATGCTCAATGCACACAAAAAATCTCGAGCAAGGTTCTATGGATATTTGTCCCAAGGATTCTAGATTCCTTGGGCGGCCAATTCACTGTCCTCCTTTGCCCAACCTTTGGAGAGTGCCGCATAATCAACTATCCCAAGGCACCTAATTTAATAGGTGACTGAAAATTCAGGCTACACCAAGCGTGCTCGTCTCTTCCCCGCCTGATGATGTGTTGTTGCCACCGTTGGATCAAAAAATGTAGTTCAAGAATAGAGGAATATAAACAAACTATAGTTTAGTAACAGTTCATTTAATAGGCACATTTTTTATAAGACAAAATAGTAGTAGTACTCTCTGAGAAAGCGCAATGTTCTTGAGCATGCATATTCATCTATAAAGAAAATATGAAATAGTAGTTGCGCTTTCCTACGATAAAAACACAAGGGTAACAACATCATAGTAGCGGGTTCACGTTAAGTATCCACAACTCAAAATATGAATGTAAGGATAAAAGTTTACGCTTCAATGCGAATAGGCAGTTTATGAGGACAAAACAAACCGAGAGGCGTAGAACAAAAAAAAATATAGTTCGGAATAGAGGAATGTAAATAAACTTTAGTTGAGTAGCGTTCATTTAATAGGCACATTTTTGTAAGCCAAGATAGTAGAGTACTCTGAGCAATCGTGTTGAAAATAAGCAGCAGTGTAGTAGCAGTTTCCTATGACAAAAACACACACGTATAACAACATTATAGTAGAAGTCGTGTACTGCTCAAGATCTACAACACCATATATCCATCGAGGACAAAATTATCACCTTTCCTCACTTACGGCGATCGAAAAATCAGGCGACACCGTGTGCTCTCTCGCCTCTTCCCGCCGATGTTGCGTTGATGCCCGGCCGTTGGATGGAAATCACGAGAAATCACCGTAGCCGTTGTTCTAACAGATTTGAAAATTTCAAGAACCTCAAAATAGCGGGGCCTAATATTATACGCTTCAATTCTCCGAATAGGCACTCTATGAGAACTACACAAACCATCGAGGCGTAAAAACAAAAAAATGTAGTTCGTGAATAGAGGAATATAATCAAACTGTACTTTAATAATCTGTTGTTTTAACAAGGACATTCCTGTAAGACAAGATAGTTTAAGTACTCTACAGAGAGCAGCCATTGTTATTGAGCACGTATATTCATGTATAAAGAAAATTAAGCAAAGATATTTGCGCTTTCCTATGACGACAAAAACACACGTATAACCGCATTATAGTAGCGCTTAGGTGTCGTTTCAAGATCGACAAGTGCCTATAGTTCAAGAACCGTTCATGTAATAGGCAATTTTTTTAAGACAAGATAGTATTATAGATAGTCATAATGTTTCTTGAGCACGCATAATCATCTATCAAGAAAATATGCAAAGCAAGAGTTGCGATTTCCTACGACAAAAATACTTAGATAACAACATTGTAGCGATCGGTGTCGTTTCAAGATGTACAACTCGGTATATCCATCATAGGATAATTACGCAGCTTAAATTCTACAATAGGCAGTCTATGAGGACTAAACAAACCAAAGAGGCAGAGAACAAAAAAAATGTAGTTCGAAATAGAGGAATGAACAAAGTGTAGTTCAATATCCAACAAAATGTAGGCTAGGAGATCGAGGGACGAGGCCGGCGCTATTGGAGATGACGGCGGTGCTCCCGCCGCCGGGTGGAGGATGGAGCCAGCGTAGAAGGTGGTCGGCGGACCTGCGGTCTCCCTAGAGATGGTGCCTCGTACCTCGTGGACCGAGTTGTAGAGACGGTGGGGAGGACGCCCTCGTCCGTAGCCCGTAGCAGATTATCCCCGCGGATCGCTACGTCGCGAATGGATCGAGGTGGGTTGGGCGGTGGTTCGCGTGCGAATCGCGCCGTCGGGCTTGAAACCCGAGAATGGCGAGGGCGGTGGTTGGATGCGCGGTGGTGGTTGTCAACGGCGGGCGGCGGGCGGCGCGCGGGCGGTAGATACCCTAGAATCGCCTATGAGGACGCGGATGAGGGTGAAATGAATCGCCTTGTGAGGAGGCGGATAGGGTTATGCGTCTTGCGAATGCCGGGCACGCAAATATTCGAAAAAATTTTGGCCGAAAGCACAAGGTAAAGATCGCCACTTCACCGCATCATCCGGGAGAAGGCGCGTGGTGGGATCTTCCCCGTCGGCATGAAAACTCGAGGAGGGGGGATGAGGAGTGAAATGATTCCCGTGAGGAAAAAAAAATGATAGTATTCTCAAAAGTGCGTAGAGCTACTTAAAGATGAATACATATTTCTCTCAAAAAAAACAAAAATGATAGGTTCCGATTTTCCGTAGTCGCTTTTCGAAGTTTTTTCGATTGTTGCGAAACGGAAGTGGTTAACCGCAAAAAAAAATGAAAATGATAATGGTAAAAATAAATGGAAATGAAAGTGGAAACAATTTTGCCCTCTTCCGATCGTTTCCTAAGATTCCCCGTATTTAAGCGGTAATTTACCGTTGGTTACCGAATCAAGGGCACACACAACACATGCACATAAGGCAAATATTTTTTTGAAACTACCCTCCGTCCCAAAAAGAATGACATTTTTGACTTTTTAGACATCGTGTTTGACCATCCGTCTTATTCAAAAAAAAGTTGTATAAATATGATTTATTTTGTTATGACTTACTTTAGCCTAAACGGATACTTTAGCATTGATTTATTTATTTTGTAATTTGCATAAAAATTTTGAATAAGACGGACGGTCAAACACGAATTCTCGAAAGTCAAAAGTGTCATTCTTTTTCTGACGGAGGGTAGCTAGTATATGGCAAGGATACGTTATCATAGATTTTGACTTAGAACAATGCTATGTCATCAAGTCAATTTAGAACTTGATCATTTATTTGTGTCATTGTCAAGAATTGTGGTGATGTTGCAATTTATATGGCACTTCTCATTTCCTACGATTTGGTTTGTTTATCGTGTTTTTAATTAGGATATCATATCATAGATTTCGATTTGTTATCGCTGTATTTTCCGACTAACTATATCGTTTTCGAAATTCCCTAAATATCAAGTCATATTTGTTTCCCGACAAGATCGTATCAATTTCGTTTTCTCTCTCATAGTAAGTCCAAAATTGAAGTTTTTTTTTCTAAAATGTTGTAAAATCATTCTCTATCAAACTAGAGGTCTCAATTTCAAAAAAAAAAAAAAAAATTAAAATTTAAATGTTTTAATATTGTACATATTTGGTATATTAGTTCCGATATTTTCATACTTGGTATAATATTGTACATATACTTGGTATAATATTGTACATATTTGGTATATTAGTTCCGCGTGTTTATCCATTTATGTCTCCCACTCTCCCCTCGCATCGGGCTACGCACATGCATTATTGCTGCCGTTCACCTCCCCTCCGCTCGAGTTTGAGCCAAGAAAAAAAAACCGCGCCGCCGCCTCACCATGAAAAACCTTCCGGAGGTGTTGCTTGAGGAGATTATGATGCACGCCGCCATGGCCGGAGAGAACAAACAATAAAAAGGTGTTCGTAGTGCTATAACATTCTGCAGTAAACAACACATGAAAAAAAGAAACAAAATACATTATAAAAAGTATTAGACAAGAAAACAGATTTGAAACTTATAAAAAATAGAATATTCCATTACAAACGACGCAGAGGATAAAATGGTACATTGTGCCAAAACGTTCACTTATTACACTGATGATGACTTGTAGTAGGCTTTTATTAGCATCTTGCACTGGCCAGTTTATCATCCAGGCCTACCAAATTTCAGTGTTAACACATGCCCCCTCAATTTTTGGGTAAAAGTACCTTTTGCTCCAAAATTGACCATGTAGTCCTCAGAATCAACACTGAATTCTTTTTCCGAATAAAAACCTGAACCAAACCTTTAATGGACCGGGGCATTTCAAGAAGAAATCAAGCCCACTTGAACGGTTGTTCCGGAAACTTCCCAACGTGCCGTTCGGCATTCCAATCTGCTTTTCGGGATACGGCGCCACGATCTCATTCATGGTTTCCCACGATCCCCTATTCGGCCTAAAGACGAACCGCACCCGCTCTCTCCTTTACCTCAATCCAAAGATACTCCTTCATCTCTGCCTTCAAGCTCACCGATGGCGGGTCGAATATGCAACCTTGGCAAGCGCAGAGGAGGAAGAGACGAGAAGAAGCCGCGGTCCTCATCTCCGAGTTGGGTGAGTTTCATTACTCGACCGCTTCTTGTTTTTCTTGTAATCTGTTCTTAGCGCAACCCTTCGCTTTTGTTTAGAGATTCCACGGCCGAGGTAGAGGCGGGGGTCACGTACTTCCCGATGTGAGGAAAAAATGCTCCGCCCGGTCATCCCTGCACGGGTGCAAACTCGGCCTCCTCCGATTCTTCATCCTCTTCATCGATCGAGTTGGAGTATTCACGCTCTTACGTGGAGAGCATCCGCTAGCGAGAGACGAGCTGGGTTCAGAATGAGTACACCAAGTACTCTCAAAAGATGTCCTAGAAGGAGCTGGAATGGGAGGACGAGCGACAGACAATTCGTCGCGCGCATCATCGGTTTGTCTTCGAAAAACCCCGATATATCTCGATTCAACACTTTGCTTTCCCCTCGGTAGAATTTGATCTTTCAATTGCAGCGCTATCTGCCAAAACGCCGGATGACGACTATCGGCACCGTGATCGCGGACAAGGTGAACGCCAGCGGTGCGGCGATTGCCCCGACCGCCTCGATCGCGTAAACGACCGCATCGATGATCTCGGCCGCTCACGGCCTCTTCATCGGTGCGGGCATGAGCGTGGCGGCGATGGCGGCAGGGAGGAAGACCCTCCCGCTACCCGACGGGCCTCGGCACCAATAACCCAAATAACTTTGACACCGATCCGAGTCATTGTTCGCCGATATAACGAAAGCACGCCGCCGACATCGCGGAGCCATCCCTCTAGCAAAGGTCTTCGAAAGGCCGTTCTAAAGCCTTTTAGTAATTTGCCACACTTCTTTTGCACGAGAATCTTGCCACACATCGATTTGAGACATGTGTGTTATTAGTTGTGATATATACTACATAATCCATGTGCTATATATTTATTTTTCAAATATGTGTGGATGTTTGCTCTTGAACAGTGTGACGTTCTAATGAAAGCTATCTAAATTATCTCATCAATTTGAAAGCATATATACGATATATTGCACGCCCGGTATAATTAGGACAATTTTACTCTAGCGGAGCAAATAAAAATAGGCATCTCTAGCTACTCCTATGAAGCATTTGAGGGTGTTTTCCTTTTTATTTTCTATTGAAAAAAATGAAACAAATTTAAAAAATAGAAATAGTCCCCGACGGGCTACATTGGCACTATGGCTGCCTCACCAAGCATGCACGGAAGAATCGAGGAATAGACAAATGTATGAGGATCAACGAGCGGACGGCGCTTGCCGCCGCTGCGGCGTAATTCAATGCTCGCCGTCCCGGGTGGCATGCCTAGCGAAGGATGCGGTAGTCCACGCGACGAGGCCGCAGAGGCTGCTCACCGCCGGAGAACAAGTAGTGCGACCGACAAGCCGGCTGTACAGCCCTTCTCTCAGCCCCCACCCATACTGATGGTTAGCTCTTTCTAATTAATATAGGATCCACTTGTCTATCTCACATATTGTTCTCACAGCCCAAGCCGGGTAGTAAACTTACGGCCCGCTTACAACCTACCATAATACTTGCTCAAAGGCGGGCGTCGTCAGCGGCGGCGGGAGTACAATACCGTATATCTATGTATCGAATAGTACGTATCTCGATGCCGACAAGCCAAATCAGAAGTATTCGGGGGTAACGCATGAGTCGAGTATGTATAGAAGTAGGGAGTACTAGGCGGAGTCGATCCTTCGTCCTCGTCCGGTGCCTCGCCGATGGAGACGGGCATCGATATAATGATGACATCGCGCCGATAAGGCGCGGAACAAAGACGCCGCGGCGAGGCCGACCTAAGCTACTCTCACGCAAAAGGTATGCACGCACGCGCAAGGTGTAAATGTTAGAGACGCGCTCTATCAAAAGGCGTTGGCATTCATTACGCTGTACTAGCACCGGTCATGTCGTCGCAGGCCTCACCATTCGCGGCCCGCACCTAAAAAAAAGCCTACTCCCTCCGTCCCTGTCACGCCCTAAAATTCCTATTTTGGGTTGTGAATAGTTTACACTAAATAAAAATAATGATTTTATTATTTTTCTAAAATTTCCAAGACTTAATTAGACTTTTAGCAATTTCAACAATGCAAATTGTGAATTCTAAATACGTTTTTATAATTTAATTTGAGATGTTTTGTTGCATTCATGCTAAAAGCATTAATTTATTGTATGAAAAGTGATATATGAAAATCGTGGTTAAGCTAAGGAAAGGCTTTCTTCTATTTCCAAAATAAAATATCATTTTTTGTTTAAAAGTAAAAGGTATAGTTCTTAATCTCATTCAATCCCTTTAATGTTGTTGCTAGCTATTCCTTATTCTAATGCTTATTCATCTCATCACGTTACCTTTGGTCTTACCTTCCACAAATAATTTCCACATAATTTTTTCTGTACCTTGCCATGGCCTAAATTCTTGCACGTACATAATATCTCCAAGCATGCAAGAGCTAGCACCGACTTCAATCTGAAGACCAAAACCGATTGCTCATTTTCTCCTTGCTTTCAATGTTGTCGTCAGTAACTCTCAACAGTTCAGCTGCCATTAGTTATGAAACTCCACTAGCTTCTAATGCACCGCCTCATGAACCTCTCGGCTTCCTTGCTACAACTATAAATGTTGCCCGTGTGTCCTTCATCTCTCCCTTGATGCAAACTCCTGAAAACCTTCGACACAGCTTCTATTCTTTGGCAGGTCTCCATCGTCTTTCTTCTTGTTCCTGTCACAAACACTGTCGCCATTGCCGCATCGACTTTGGCTGCCGTCGATCTCTGCGGTTTGGCCATCTCTGACTCTACCCTTGCTGCTGCCGAATTGGCCTCATCCAGACGATTCACTCCTTTGCTTTCTTCTACAGGAAATACAATACAAATTCCTGTGCTCGCCGGAGCTTCCTTGCTCGTCACCCCGTCAGTCATCGTCTACTCGATGCCATCTCCGGTTGCTGTGATTAGCTTCATCTGACGCGCGTTGAGCAACCCCTCCGCTTGCGTATCTGCCTGCCCTATAGTTTGCAGCCAAGCCATGCCGGTGGTGAACTTCCTCCGTTGACAGCCATGGCACCGTGAGCACCCACGCCCTATTGTTAGCTTGTTAGATTGGTGACAATATCATGACACAACCATGACATCACTCTCAATTTCTTGCCGTTTTCTTGTACAAAAATATTCCCAGAAATACTACTCCAAATACATGTTCAGCCCAGCCCTTTTCTTTAGTTTTATTTATTTGAAAACCCGAAACTTTTATTTACAGTTTTACCACTCACTTCGAAAAGCTTATAACTTTCAAACTGCACCTCCGTTTTAGGTGGTGGTTTTTAAGCGCTCAAACGATCATAGAAACAAGCCCTACACGTTACCAAGCTTTATAGTATATTTTTATAATGTTTGATATATTGTTCTTATGTTGTTTTGTGGGCCATGTTTGTTGTATTGTTTACTGAAAGTGCTGAATACGAGAACCTTCAGGACCAGGAGTTTGATATCCCGAACAAACCTCGTTTGAAGGCAAGTGTCCTTGACCATCTTGCACCTACTTTGTTTTACTTTGAGTTAGAGTAGTTAGACCATTAGTTGCATGCAAAGTCTAAATTTGAATCCCATGTTAGGGTTTATCGGACCTTGTTATATCATCCTTGAAACCCGGTTTGGATGGGTAGATGTCATGCTTAGCTTGCTGTCATGGTTGGGTTGGGATGAGTATAATCTAACATTGACTAATGATCTATGCAACTATTATGTGGGTTGGTGACCCGTTGGTAATAGTAACATGGTGAGTAGGCAAATCCGGCAGGATGGAAAGTATGGTGGAGGTTGGTTTATGCCATGGAATGGCGGTAGATGTTGGTGGTTTGGTTTGTGCTAGTTTAATCCTGCCTGGATCCGTAAGGACTAAATCATGGACAACTAACCCGGCTTAACAGCGCAGCCTCAAGGTTTATATGGTACGACCTGGCTAATTAATTAGCTGCCCATTTAAATGCATTGTGGATAGTTTAGTGGCACACGAGGGGGCCTAAATCGGCTAATCCTTAGTGAATGCACAGGGGGTGAGAACAACAGCTTTGTAAAGGCCTTGTAGTGTGACCCCGCCGAGCACCTTGGTAGTGTGAAGCGTGATGGGGAAAACACAACTTGTGGTGAACGTGCGCAACCTCTGCAGAGTGTAAAACGATATATCGGCCGTGCTCACGCGTTTCTGGCGGCCCGGACTTCTTCTTGACTAGATGGCTCGTTACAAGGGGGAGGCCCGAATGGAATTCGGGTGTGGTTTGCTTGGATGGAATCCAAGTGTGGTTGGCTCGGATGGGATCCGAAAAGTTGGTTTGGTTCTCTCGAGGAGAAGGAAGAATTTCACCTAGTAATTAGGCGCTAAGGATTTAAGGTAATAGGATGTGTCGCTTAAGCGCATGTGTCAAACTCATTATAAACCTTTCCTTGTGTTGGCCCTCATGTCATACTTTTCCTACACTTGCGGAGTACATTTCGATGTACTCACCCTTCTCTTTGTCTCCTTTGCTACCCCACCCGACATTGGTGTCGACGATGTGGAGTACATTGAAGACGGTGCTTTCGACCCCGATGAAGTGTTCTAGGTCGGGTGGTGCCCCGGTCAACCTTCCCGTGAAGATGGAGCCCTGTTCGCTGAAGTTCAATAAAGTCTATGTAATTTTCTTTTTAGACCCATGGGTCATTATGTAATGATGTTATCGTTAAGTAAGAACATTTGCTATGATATCAGTAATGAAGTCATCATATGTATGAATAAATTGATCCCGGCATACATATGATTTACATTCGATTTTGTCCTTAAAATCGGGTGTTGACAGAGTGGTATCAAAGCCGTGTTGACCGTAGGACGTCGACCCTAGATAGCAATGGCCGTGTTTTAAAGCTATTTTACTAAGAGCCAAGTTTAGACTATTCCCTATTGCTTTATTTTAAAACGAAAAGATAATTTTTCAACGCTACCTACGTTCTTCAAGGCCAAAGGAGCGAAGCTAGAGAGTCTACGTCGGCAAGAGAATTGAAGATTCTACGACGAACGTTGCAGATGTTGAAGATACTTCGCCAACAACAAGAAGATCGAAGATTCGAGATCATTTACCCTTACCCTTTATAATTAGGTTGTCACCCTGAGCGCTTTTAACGCTAGAGCGATTGCTAAGGTTGGGTGCTAGTTGTAACACCCGGTTTTAATGAACAAAACCGAATGAACTCCATATGTGAGCCCTGGAAGTCAAATTTCACATATAGTTTACAAATGAATGGTAGTAGCAATTCAATGCTTAAAATATAACGAACATTATATAAAAGAATACAACCTCAGCTAGCAAACAGCGGAAAGACACTCCGATCTTCTAGTGTAGACTCCACAGGGACCGACCGACCGGTTGATCACAAGCCTAAACTCCACCTGAGGTGTGGGGAATAGCAAGAGTGAGTCCATGTGGAACTCAAAGAAATATAACATGGGGTTCATGAGGCTCAAAAGGCTCGACAATCGGCTTATCAGCATTTCGCTTTTAGTTGGTCACAATTTTAAGCATTAGCATCAATATTTCCCAACAACCCATAATCAAATGAATAAACAAGTATGAATAATAATAGATCATGAATAAATCATAAACAAATATTAAACAGTGATCGTCTATTTTGTGAGTGTCTCCAAGGCCGTTCATAACCGCTGAACACGGGGCGATATATCGCTTTTAACTCTGCGCAAAGGTGTACACTTTCACTACGGGTCATGATTTTCCATTGCATGGGTTTTCGACCCCCACAACACTTTGAAAATTCACATAAAGCCTTTCAAAGGTTCACCTAAAAATATTAGTGGCCAACGAGCGATACAACCCCGTTTCTCCCATTCCGGCAAACCACCAACAAAGATAGATAAGGTCCTTTGACCGACTAAAGCCGAGAGCCACGTAGCCCCCATAGCTGTGCGGTAAATCCCGGATGATCGGTTACAAAATAAGTCCTTCACGGAGAGCTAAGAGCATAACAAATAAACACAAGCTCTTTCGCCCTATGAACATGTGATCAATAGCATAAACCATAAATCATAATAAAATAAAGAGTACTGGTTGAAGCGCTAGCATCATACTACCCACATGCATAAATCCCAAGGTAGCAAGGTATAAGTAATCAATAGCTAGGATATCCTTAAGTCGATCAAGGTGGACACATGCAATAATGAATATAGTGATTAAGGTGAATAGGACAACAAGGATGATCTCATGCTATACTTGCCTTTAGTTTAGATCCTTTCTTCAAGTCCAAAGCTTCCATGATAACCCCTTGATTCACAAAGTTCTTCTTAATCACCAACATAAATCTCACCGTCTACTTGATTCCAATCAACAACACACAAACATATGGAGCCAATCATGCATAACAAACAAAGCTACAATTAGACCAATACACCAACATTGGAAAAACAAGTTGAAAAGTTTGTAAAGCTAATCTATACGCCACTACGACCACCAGACGCGGAAGCACACTAATCGAAGCTACGATGCGGAAGAATCGTGTACTGAAGATTATTCTTTTAAGGACAAAAAGAAACTACAAGCTTGTTTCATTTTAATTATATAAAAATATGAATAGAATATCCTAGAGAAATATCTTACGAGTCAATTTGTTATTTTGGAATAGAAAACCAAGATAAACTAATTATACATTAATTTATAAATGTTGCCGTAAGAATTAAGCAAGCTAAACTTTAACTTTTACAAAACAAAATAAAATAACCTGTATGCATGATAAAAGAGGTGTATGGTGCGTATTTCATGATTTGTTTTGCAAAAGGAAAACGGACATAAAATGCATGTGACGTAATGATCAGCAGAGTTGGGATCAATGAACAGCTAGCTTGCCGAATCAAGCAAAGCCAAGATGGAACTAGCTAACTTCTACGAGATGATTGCATGTATATGTGTATTGGCATGGTATTTCTAGATTTGTTTTTATGAAGGAAAACGGCAAGAAACATGTGGTGATGCCATCAAGCTAAGATTGGCGTCATCAAGCTAGGAAAGATATGGCCGGCTTCTAAGTCTGCTGCTTTAATTGCTTGCTGGTTATGTACGTATATGTACATTCTCAAGTATTTTCAGAATTGTTCTTATGAAGAAAAAATGGCCAGGAATCATATGCATGATGATGTCAGCAAGCTAGGAAATATGTCATCAAGCTAAATAATGAAGGCCATGCATGGCCGGCGATCGATGAAGCTTCACTCGAGCTCGCCGGAAACAACGTACATGCCTCGCTCAGTTTGATCGAGGACGGAACACAAGAAGCTAGATAGAGGTGGATCACGAGAGCTCACCCAGGGATTTCTCAACGACGACGATGAAGGCACGGCGAGGGCGTGTGCAGTTCGTTAGGGTAGACGGATGTGGCTTGACGACAGCGTGCAGCCCAACTGGGCGGACGGCGGCGACGCTGCATGTACCGGTCATCCAAGATGAGCAAAACAGATCAATTTTGAAGGTAGAAACAACACGACGACTTTGCAAGGCCTTACGTGGCTCGGAATCAAGCTTACCCAGCTGATGAAGGCGACGGAACAATGGATTGAGGTCGGCAGAATCTCGAACGCGAGCTCAGCTTATATAGTCCCGTGGTGGCGGCAAGGAAGGAAAAGTTTGGGTTCAAGCTTGGTTCACCGATGGTAATCGGACTTTCATTTTAGGAAGATGCCGCAAGGTAGAAGAAAGGAAAAGGAAGAGCAGCTATTCTGCTGGTTGCCAAGCGGTGGGCTGCACCGAAACAATTTCAGCCCAAGAGAGAATAAAATGACGAGCAGGCCTAAATAAACAAAAATAAATGGCACACTGCCAGGTTGGGCTGAACGAAGGAAACAGAAATTAGAGAGGAAAAGAATATCCTTTTTCTTTTTATTTCAAAATTCCTTTTCAATTGATTTCCAAACCATTTTGAATGCTTTTGCAATCTCGATCAAATCCAATCAATACAGAAAACACCAATGCAGCAGCATGAGTGCACATACATGTGTCTAGCCTTATGATGGATTTTAATTTTAATAAAAATTATTATTCCTAAATTCAATGCTTCACATAAAATGCATAAATAAAATCAAATTTCCTATTTTAAAAATATATGCAAAATTTCGGTGTTACACTAGTGTGATTGACTAAGGACCTTTTCATGTTAGTGTGACTTAGATAGATTGATTGAATTGTTATGATGCACTTGCTTGATCCGACTCTTTGTAATGATTGTAGCTTTAGCGAATCTTGGGGCAGATTCCTGTTAAGGGGGTAGTTTGTCACGCCCTAAAATTCCTATTTTGGGTTGTGAATAGTTTACACTAAATAAAAATAATGATTTTATTACTTTTCTAAAATTTCCAAGACTTAATTAGACTTTTTAGCAATTTCAACAATGCAAATTGTGAATTCTAAATACGTTTTTATAATTTAATTTGAGATGTTTTGTTGCATTCATGCTGAAAGCATTAATTTATTGTATGAAAAGTGATATATGAAAATCGTGGTTAAGCTAAGGAAAGACTTTCTTCTATTTCCAAAATAAAATATCATTTTTGTTTAAAAGTAAAAGGTATAGTTCTTAATCTCATTCAACCCCTTTAACGTTGTTGCTAGCTATTCCTTATTCTAATGCTTATTCATCTCATCACGTTACCTTTGGTCTTACCTTCCACAAATAATTTCCACATAATTTTTCTGTACCTTGCCATGGCCTAAATTCTTGCACGTACAAAATATCTCCAAGCATGCAAGAGCTAGCACCGACTTCAATCTGAAGACCAAAACCGATTGCTCATTTTCTCCTTGCTTTCAATGTTGTCGTCAGTAACTCTCAACAGTTCAGCTGCCATTAGTTATGAAACTCCACTAGCTTCTAATGCACCGCCTCATGAACCTCTCGGCTTCCTTGCTACAACTATAAATGTTGCCCGTGTGTCCTTCATCTCTCCCTTGATGCAAACTCCTGAAAACCTTCGACACAGCTTCTATTCTTTGGCAGGTCTCCATCGTCTTTCTTCTTGTTCCTGTCACAAACACTGTCGCCATTGCCGCATCGACTTTGGCTGCCGTCGATCTCTGCGGTTTGGCCATCTCTGACTCTACCCTTGCTGCTGCCGAATTGGCCTCATCCAGACGATTCACTCCTTTGCTTTCTTCTACAGGAAATACAATACAAATTCCTGTGCTCGCCGGAGCTTCCTTGCTCGTCACCCCGTCAGTCATCGTCTACTCGATGCCATCTCCGGTTGCTGTGATTAGCTTCATCTGACGCGCGTTGAGCAACCCCTCCGCTTGCGTATCTGCCTGCCCTATAGTTTGCAGCCAAGCCATGCCGGTGGTGAACTTCCTCCGTTGACAGCCATGGCACCGTGAGCACCCACGCCCTATTGTTAGCTTGTTAGATTGGTGACAATATCATGACACAACCATGACATCACTCTCAATTTCTTGCCGTTTTCTTGTACAAAAATATTCCCAGAAATACTACTCCAAATACATGTTCAGCCCAGCCCTTTTCTTTAGTTTTATTTATTTGAAAACCCGAAACTTTTATTTACAGTTTTACCACTCACTTCGAAAGCTTATAACTTTCAAACTGCACCTCCGTTTTAGGTGGTTTTTGCGCTCAAACGATCATAGAAACAAGCCCTACACGTTACCAAGCTTTATAGTATATTTTTATAATGTTTGATATATTGTTCTTATGTTGTTTTGTGGGCCATGTTTGTTGTATTGTTTACGAAAGTGCTGAATACGAGAACCTTCAGGACCAGGAGTTTGATATCCCGAACAAACCTCGTTTGAAGGCAAGTGTCCTTGACCATCTTGCACCTACTTTGTTTTTACTTTGAGTTAGAGTAGTTAGACCATTAGTTGCATGCAAAGTCTAAATTTGAATCCCATGTTAGGGTTTATTGGACCTTGTTATATCATCCTTGAAACCCGTTTGGATGGGTAGATGTCATGCTTAGCTTGCTGTCATGGTTGGGTTGGGATGAGTATAATCTAACATTGACTAATGATCTATGCAACTATTATGTGGGTTGGTGACCCGTTGGTAATAGTAACATGGTGAGTAGGCAAATCCGCAGGATGGAAAGTATGGTGGAGGTTGGTTTATGCCATGGAATGGCGGTAGATGTTGGTGGTTTGGTTTGTGCTAGTTTAATCCTGCCTGGATCCGTAAGGACTAAATCATGGACAACTAACCCGCTTAACAAATAAATACCTCAAGGTTTATATGGTACGACTGGCTAATTAATTAGCTGCCCATTTACGTGCATTGTGGATAGTTTAGTGGCACACGAGGGGGCCTAAATCAGCCCGAATCCTTAGTGAATGCACAGGGGTGGGAACAACAGCTTTGTAAATGCCTTGTAGTGTGACCCCCGTGAGCACCTTGGTAGTGTGAAGCGTGATGGGGAAAAACACGACTTGTGGTGAAACGTCGCAACCTCTGCGGAGTGTAAAATCGATATATCAGCCATGCTCACGGTTCTGGCGGCCTGGACTTCTTCTTGACTAGATGGCTCGGTTATAGTGGGGGAGGCCCGAATGGAATTCGTGTGTGGTTTGCTTGGATGGAATCCAAGTGTGGTTGGCTTCGGATGGGATCCGAGTGTTGGTTTGGTTCTCGAGGAGAAGGAAGAATTTCACCTAGTAATTAGGCGCTAAGGATTTAAGGTAATAGGATGTGTCGCTTAAGCGCAAGTGTCAAACTTGTATAAACCTTTCCTTGTGTTGGCCCTCATGTCATACTTTTCCTACACTTGCGGAGTACATTTCGATGTACTCACCCTTCTCTTTGTCCCCTTGCTACCCCACCCGGACATTGGTGTCGGCGATGTGGAGTACATTGAAGACGGTGCTTTTCGACCCGGCGAAGTGTTCTAGGTCGGTGGTGCCCCCTGGTCAACCTTCCCGTGAAGATGGAGCCCTGTTCATTTGAAGTTCAATAAAGTCTATGTAATTTTCTTTTTAGACCCATGGGTCATTATGTAATGATGTTATCGTTAAGTAAGAACATTTGCTATGATATCTTGTAATGAAGTCATCATATGTATGAATAAATTGATCCCGCATACATATGATTTACATTCGATTTTGTCCTTAAAATCGGTGTTGATGATCCCAAAATAAACACAATTTTTTTACTTTTTACAAACAAAGGTTACAATATTACTACCACCCTCCTATTCTTTTTCTTTTCTTTTTTTTTCCCTTTTTTAATTTTCTTTTTACTTTTTTTTTTTTTCTATACCAACAGGTCCTACTTATAATTTTATCAAAATATATCCATGTGAGATCTTATTTTAAAGGATTTATTAAAATAAATTTAATGGTGCAATCGAATTTGATTTATTTTTTGGTTCAAGAGTTATAACCCTTTTTATGCCCATAGACATGTGGGACATGTTGATGATGTGGCATAAGGAAGGGTTAGTGGGTGGTGAGGTGGCATGCTAGTGGGGTGATAGTGGGGTGGTGAGGTGGCGTTGTGTTTCTCTAAATCATGTCTTTGCGTGGATGTTTGATTATTAATTGCACCCGAGATGATGAATGAACAGAGTGGTATATTCATGTTTGCTTTGTGGTGTATAATTAAGATTCGTGAACAATCACTAGCATGGATGTCGATGGGGAAACAACCAAATTGAGAATTAATTGTAGATCTTACTAAGTTATGAAACTTTCTAGTTTAAAACCTTTTGATTTGGCATTATCTTGTAATGGAAAACTAGGTCTCAATTTTTTAAAATAAAATAAAACAAATGAAATTTGGAAATTTAAATTTTTTGAATGACCTCCGACAAACTACCAATATAAAGATCAGAGTTCCCAAATATCCATGAAACTTTGTAGTTTACAAGCTTTTGATTTGAGATCATCTTGTCATGGATAAACATACAACCGATTCGAGACATACTGATTCGCGTATTGGGAAAGAGAGTGCGTCTCGTCCATTTACTTGCTTTGATGCGTTCCGCGGGCCATGCATGTGTACGTATGTCGCTCGACCGCTCCCGCCGGAGTGCTCACCGGTAGGCCACTCCTCGAACGACCCTTGCATTATATATTGCGAACACACCCGTATTATTGCTGCTCACCGGTGAGGGCGGCTTGTTCACGTCGCCGCCGGCGGCTCAAGCTCAAGCAAAAAGCCCCCCACCGCACCGCTAGCTCTTGCCATGGAGAACCTTCATTTGGAGTTGCTTGAGGACATTGCGCTTCACGTCGCCATGGCCGCGAGAGGATCCTATGGAGGACCTCAACAATCTACAGCCACCGCACAGACACGGACACGCGTCTTGCGCGCGCCATCTTTGGACCGGATCATCCCACTAGACCGGGGTGCTGCAACGACGGCGGCGGGCGGCGTCGGCACGCCGACGGCTACGGGCGTCGGCAGCGGGCGGGCGGCGCGGGTCGACGCCGACGGCGGGTTAATCTCAAGCCCGGGGCATTTGTTACTACGATTACTGTGTATCGCTACGAGTCTCATCACCGAAGCTCACCGAGGTCGGCAACACGGAGGCATGCTTCAGAGGAGGCATGTCCGCCATGTTCGAAGGTCAGCGACACCGCCTCGCCGCCTCTCGACAAGCTAAAACAAGCCGCCGACTCAGGGCATTCACATGCTCGCTATGTGCATGCCTTATCGCTTACGGGGCGAACGCCGCGCCGATGACGACCATGCCCGAGGGTGTTGCGGAGATTGAGGAAGAAGATACGGACGCAGGTGGCAAAATGTTGGGGAGCTTGAACTGCCTTTGCACTTCAACAATGCAATGGCGGTGGTGATGGACGCCACTTGAAGGTAAGTTCGCCTTCCTCCTCGGCCCAACCGTGCCTCGCCATGACGACATCGGTCAGGATGGGAAGATGAGGCACCACAGATTTTACTATGACTGCGCGCCATTGCCGGAACGATGAGTATAGTGCTAACGAGGATCTTATCCACAATGGCGTGCGAGTCACGGGGGTGTATGCTGCGCAATGGCGAGTGTAGGATTCGCGGCGAGTGTGATAGGTTAATCTCTCTTGCAGAAGCGCGTTGGGCTCGATCTAGAGGATGATGATGCGGTCCGGCGGCGTCTCTATTGTGTGTATGCATACGCGTGGTGATGCATGTATGCATTGGTTGATGTTCGATCGATCCTCTAAGTAGCAGTGATGAACCCTGAGATGTTTTAATTCATTGTAATCCATGTGTTAAATTTATTTGCGATTCTCACCGGCCGGGCCCGCATGGCGACCATGGCGAGCACCTCACCGCGGCGACGAGCTAGCCGACTCGGCCTGGACTCTCACCCTTCTCGCTCATTCGATAGCATAGATAGCAACGCTCTAGGTTCTAGGTACGGTGGTTGTCCACCCGTCTCTAGAGACCTCATCTCCGGTGACATCTGCGCACGCCGGTGTCTTTGCCCATGTCGAGAACTTTTTAGGGCTCAAGAATTTTAATCAGGGGTCAAAAACGTAGCGAATGGTCAAAACAGGGGGATTGTAAATAAGACGAATGGTCAAACAGAGATTGTAAAAGTCAAAAACGGACTTTTATTTGTGGGACGGAGGGTGTATGTTACGCACCGTGCTCGAAAAAAAAGCTTGTTCGGCTGATTTTGGTGATGGCTGATTGAATAGTATTCTTTGAGAGAGAATAATAAGCTGAAATACGATAAAAGCGAAAACGTATACTCGCGTCCGCCCTTCGTCCTCGCCCATTGTCGGGTGCCTCGCCCGATCGAGACCGGCATCGATCTTTGATGGAACTATACTGATGGTAGACGTCGCCCTCTTGGCGAGGGGTGTGTGGGATATGCAAAGGATACGCATGCAAGGTCATGGAAAAAAGTTTAATTTTGAAACCTATATTTGCTATACACACGCCAAGAACATGAATCTATTCTCCTCCACGTACACAAGGCAATCACTCCACACTATCGACTACTCCCACTACCGCCTTGCTACATGAGAAATGAGTAGGTTGGGCTCTATAGCCCCCCTATCGATCAAAATAACACAGAGCCCTACCTAATAAGCCCCACCTAAATTTTTATTCATAATTACATAGATTAGGAGGGCTAAGATGTATTTGAGATTGATCAGCCCGTCCTATTTTTTTCCCTCCTTCGTCATCGATTCTTCGCCGCTACCGCCTTGCTACCCGAGAAATGAGTAGCTTTCCTAGGGTTTTTAACCCCATCGTGTAACCCATTATCCATATCTTGAATATTGTACAAAAAATATATTGTGTGCATGGAGTTAGCGAGTGCACCTCGCCTCGTCCAAGCAATGTTTCTCTATTTACTTCCTCTATACATCTTGATCATCAAGATTCCCTCCTTTTACATACTTTCTTCCGCACTCCACACTGATGTATCTCTATTTGCCTTGATCCTCTATATGGCCTATAGTCATCAAGATTCCTTCCTTTACAGCACTTTCTTCCGCACTCATGCCTCATTTATCTCTACTCTATACAACTACCATCAATGAGGCCCACTTATAATTTTATCTAAATACTAGCGGAATTCCCTGCGCGTTCTTTGCGGGTAGGAAAGGGTATTGTTAAAGGATTGAATTATTATACTGTGTAATCTCAAAAAAAAAAAAAAATTATAATCGCTATGAAATCGATCACAATTAGCTATTGAGCGAAATTACTTTGCTTGTGCAGGTTAGAAACAAAGTTAGTAACGAAGAACTTAAATGTATGAAATAGAGTATATACTCATTTGCATAAAGATTATTTAATCTTATGTTTAAACTCCAAGCTGAACCAATATCGAATAGAAATATTTAGATATGTTGGACGGGTGACAACTTCTAGTAATGTAATAAAACATATATAATAATTTATTTGAGAAAATCCTTGGTAGATGATTTAATCTCCCGAACTTCGTCCTTCACGCGTCATATCCCCGCGGCGCTGTCGTGGGTATGAAAAAAAGAAATCTATGAGTTAGAAATCTAGAGCTAGAAAATAAACGACGCTATGGGAAGCGTGTTAGTCAAATTTTCTCAACTTTGACTAAGTTTGTAGAAAATACGTAACATTTAAATCTTCAAATAAATTTGTTAAAAAAACTAGACTTAAAGATCTTTCCGATGGTACTAATTACTTAACATAAGTGTTTATATATTTTAATATATAATTACGGCATTTTAAAATGTTGACTTCTCGGGAAGCGAGAAGGTCTTTTATTTTGGGACAGAGGAAGTATACTTCATCCACATGCACTTCGTTCGGTCATATATACCATAAATCTTGAGATATACACATGGGTGTAACTACACCTAGGGCATAGAAAAAAATTTACCCCTATGTATATCTCAAAATTTACTCATAGATTTCTACACCCATATGTATATCTCAAGATTTATGGTATACATGACCGAATGAAGTGCATGTGGATGAAGTATATGATCATACTAGACCATCCATGGTGGTATATATGTTAAGTATGTATTCATACGTTGAGTATATGGATATACTTTTTTATATACAGCAAGTAGTGGCATTTTATGTAATATATTAAAAAATATAGGTCCCTTCAAATTTTTTTCATGTAGTAAGATCTAGAGTATCTTAATGAGTATCTAAACATACTCAAACCGAATGTGATTTTTGAATATGGGTGTATGTGTATAGAAAGTGCACCCGGGTATATATATTTCTATTTTTCTTCTATTTCGAATCTACTCCAACTCACCACCACATACCGCCCACGAACCACTCACGAGTTAACCGACCCTTCTCCTTCACTTGCCACCGGGCCCCGCCTACCCCACCCAAGCCATATACACATGCCACCCAAATGGTCCACACACAAGGCACTACCACGCCGCCCCCACCCCATTCCACGCACACACCAACCAAAAATCAAACCCTCTCCTCTATTACTCTCAAAAAAAAATCGCCCTCCCATACGAAGAAACCGAGACCCAAAAACCGAAACCCCCCTCATGGATACGCAAAGGATACGCATGCAAGGAACTGTGGATATGATCGGCCGCGTCCCATGGAAAAAATATAAAGTTCAATTTTGAAACCTATACTTACTCACAAGCAAATGGAGCCACCCTCGCGTTTCACCAGTCATGTTTGTCACTCGACCTCTACGCCCGGCCCGATAGCACCGGCCCACCGGTGTACTCTAGTAATAATCCCAACTCACTCTCGGTCGTTCGGGCGCCAATGGTGCTTTTCTCTCACAAGTCACAACAAATCAGCACCCGACCGGCCCGGCCCGCGATTTTTTTACGCCCTTCATCTCGCATTATCGGCGAGAACACCGCTTCATCTTCCTTTCCCCGGACCCGGGCGAGCTTCCGGGGAAAACCGTGCGTGAGCCCCGAGCCATCTTCGCCAGGAACCTTCCGCGGGGAGTTGCTTGAGGACGTTAAGCTCCGTGTCGCCATGGCCCGCCTGGGATCCTATGCGGGCCCTCTACAATCTACGGGCCACACTGCACGGACAAAAGCGTCTTGTGGCCATCTTGGACGGAGCATCACACTAGACCGGTCTTTGCGGCGGCGCGGCGGGTCCATGGCCACGTCTGCGCGCCGGGCCGGCCAGACTACTCGCCGCGAAAGTACCGCTACGAAACTCATCGCCAAGCTTCGCCGAGGCCGGCAACCCGGAGGCGTGCTTGAGCAGGCATATGCACCAGAAACGCGGAAGGTCAGCGGCCTTGTCGCCGCCGGTTCGACTTCTTCGAACAAGTCACCAACCTCCGGGGCATGCACCGGGCCGGTATGTGCATTCTCACTACACTCCTACAGCATGCCGCCGCCCGCCCGACGACCGTGCGGGTGGTGTTGGCGGGAGCCGGAGCGACACTGGCGGCGGCGATGGCTGCACCACGGAGGGCCGCGAAATGCGAGAACTCCCGGAACAACGTGGCGCGGGAAGTGTTGCGGAATGACTTGTTGGTGGCGCCATATGCAAAGAGAGGCGATATCTTCGTCTTCCTCTAGCACAACCGTGCCTCGCCGGGATGGGCATCGGTGCACATGGGGAGACTACAACAACACCCGTGCGTAGATATGGGGCACGCGGCCTATGGCATACAAACCCCATCGCACGAGGAGTGTAGGATCCGCGCCGAGTGTAGTAAGTTCTTACGTGTTGCACGATGGGCGCGGAGTTGCATGAATCTATCTTACTTTTTGGTACGTGATGGTTGATGTATATATGTGGTAATTAGTGTTATATTCACGTTTGCGATGGTGAGACCTTCGAGGCTCAAGAACCCTAATTTTTTCTTTTTAATCGTGGTCAAAAGTTGTAACTAGTCTTTCTCCCTCATAGTAACTCCAAAAATGATGGTTTTTCTTTCTAAAATTTTTTGTCAAATCATGCTCTTGTCATGTATCATCGATAACATTTCAATTTTAAATTTCAAAAATTACAACTCCAAACATCAATTTTGGACCACCTAGTGATTTTAACGAAGAAATCTTCTGACGAGCCTTGGAATAGTACGTCGCTAGCTCGATACCGCCCGTGGAGTGCCTGCCCGCCTCATAAAATCCCACGCCCGTGCAATCGGCTACGACTGCCACCAATTTGCCGTTCAGCTCCCCCCGC
Source organism: Hyparrhenia diplandra (assembly GCA_015847255.1). NCBI lineage: Eukaryota > Viridiplantae > Streptophyta > Magnoliopsida > Poales > Poaceae > Hyparrhenia > Hyparrhenia diplandra. The sequence goes on along the minus strand of JADLZK010004227.1, from coordinate 59,407 downwards.
CACACAAAACATAGCTAGAGTGCGCCGAGCTTCCACCAAAAAGCCCCGTCGTCGTGCGCCGCCTCGCGCCATGGAAAACCTTCCGCGTGACATGCTTGCCTGGTGCGATTCGAGTCACCAAGGACGCCGCCCAGATCCCATGGGGACCTCGCCAATCTGCGGGCCACCGTTCGCAGATGAAAGCGGCGTCGCGGCGACCCCCGGTGGGGCGGTGCATCCCGGCCGGGCGGATGTTTCGTACCCGGCCGCAAGTGGGTATCGTTCAAGGATCGCGAGAGTCTTTTCACCAAGCTTCGCCGCCATCGGCAACCCTCGGATCGTGCTTCATAGCCGGCATGAAAGCCGTCTTTGTCGAAGGCGCTACCGCGAATCCACCACGTCGCTTCGAGATCTTTTTGCGCCGCCACCGCGTTGTTGACACATGTTAACATATACTTTTAATTGTCAACTAAACATGGAAAAGGACTAAGATATAATTAGATAACCTTATTAGGGGTTTATACTAATGATTTCCATGAGTTTTGGTAAAGTTGTGATTTGCGAGGGACTTAACAGAAAAAAGCGGTAGAATTCGTGAACGCAATCCAACTCGAAACAAGTCTAGAAGGCTCCGTTACACCCGGCGTGAAACGAAACTTAACACCCAAGAAAACATCATCTAGAAGACTCCGAAGCCACGACGCACCGCGGACCCGTGGTGGGACACCCTTCGGGCCGATCGGCCCAATAATCAGAGCGATCGGCCTGCCCCTGCGCCAAGCAAGCCCCGCTTCGAAGCTTCCTCAACCCGACTCTAAGACGCAATCTAATCCACCCGCTTAATGTCGGTTTGATCCGAGGGCGTCGGTGGGAGCACGAGATGGATTTAGATCCAACACGGCACCTCCTCCCGGACTATATAAAGAGACCCCCGGACCCCCCCTTTCAGGCATCCGATACATATCTCATCGGATGGAGGCACGACGCTGGAGAATTAGATTAGACGGCTACAATGTAATAGAATAGATCTAGTAGAGAGTTAGGGAGAGCGGAACTGCGTTCGGTTCGGAGAAAGTCTTCGCTTACGGTATATCTTTGTATTTCAACTCTATTAGACTTTATGCCATAATTAGATATATCTTTTCTAGTACTTTTATGCCTTTCATGTTATTGATATAGTTATTATACTATTGCATGGGATCTCCGCCGTATTGAGGGCTCTAGTTATGCTAGGTAGCTAGAGTAGTAATTTATAGTGTAGGCGTGGTGTCTAGGCTATAGGTTACCCGAGGTTGCGCCCAATCCCACGGTTAGTTGTGGTAGCCCTGGGGTGATGACCTGTCCAGTCTTTGTAATCCACCACGTTCGGGTTGGTGTTTCGTAGAGCTTTTTGGCGGCCTTCCCGATCACCCTTTCCCAAATCTTTTTCGAGGATCGGGGCGGTACAATTGCTGCTCCAAAGTGTATTAGAATAATTGTTATCATAGAACCAAAGTACTAGAGAAGTATTCGGGAACCTAGATCTCTCCCGTTGTCCTCTCGACCTAGTTATCTACTCTATATTATAATATTCTCCCGTTAAATGCTATTAATTATCATACATATCATATACATTATTTACCCCCTCACTTTAGTTTAGTTGGTATATTAAGTTAGTAGATACATGATTTTGATTTATCATAGTCTTTACCCTTGCTTCCTCGTGGAAAATATAAATATATACTATACTGAATACTCTCGGGTAAAAGCTACAATGGTATTTTTATTCTACGTAAACTTTTGGAACCCCTTTATATTCTTTTTGCACTTAATAAATACCAACACGCGTCGGGGGCATGAAACCGCCAAGTATGTCCTTGCTCTTGTGCTCTCTGGGGCCAACACCGGGTGCCGCGGACGACGACTATGCTGGGCGCCGGTATGCGGGAGATCGAAGGTGATCGCCGCAACGGCTAGGATGTGGAAGAACCTCAACGCATCGTCCCCGCCGAAGCATGGAGCAATATGGTGGCCTACTTGGCGCGACGCATATACCGTAAGAGTGGCGCCGCCCTATAGCCCAAATGGTGCCTCACCATGACGGGCATCTGTCTTGACTAGCCCGGGGCCAGATCTTTTTGTCAGAAGTCGCGTCTCGGGTGATGTGTGTTTGCGTGTTTCGCGGCGAGGAGTGCGAGATCCGCGGCGAGTGTCGAGGTTCTTCGCTCAACTTAATCTTTTGCCATGGTTGGTGATCTTCTTACGATCAAACTTTCTATTTCTAGTGCTCTAGATGGAGACCTCGACGAACAAACTTAATTCCTCCATAGCTTTTGGTGCATAATGTGATGCTTGATATCGATCCTATGTATGTGCGTGATGGTGAGAACGAGAATTTTTCTTAGTTGTGATTAATTGTGAATTTGTGATGTATACGATGGGAGTTACTCCTCGCCCCCCATGGAGTTTGTCTTTTTTGACTTTTGAATTTCATATGTTGGACCATCTGTCTTATTTAAAATATTTATGTAAATCATAAAATAATTAATCAATATTCAAGTATCTTTATTGATAAAATAACAACATAAATTATATTTATGTAAAAAAATCAATAAGGCGACGTATCGAAAAAAGATGGCACGGAATCCGGGGGCGATGGCGGATCGTTAGGTCCGTGAGCTCTCCACGCAAAGGATACACCTACACGCACGCGACCGTGCAAAGGTTCTGACGCGCTCTATCAAAAGGCATTGATATTTATTGGCCCCAGCGTAACACTCTTTTACGCTTAATGAAAAATGTGCCTAGGCGTGCTCTTGAAAAATTGGCGTGGTCGCGAAAATAAGTGAATTTTGCGCGCCCGGGCGCTGGCTCAAAAATAAGCTCGGTAGTACACACCGGTCATGTCGCCGCCGCCCTCTCCGGCCGCCCCCCTAAAAAACCACGTGGCTGCACGGGAACGACCCGGCGCCACCCGTATTATTGCTGCATGCTCCAACTTGGCGCCACATAGCTGCTATTCACCTCTACCCCCCCGCTCAAAGTTTCCGCACAAAAAGCCCCCACCGCACCGCCGCCTCGAGCCATGGAGAACCTTCCGCGGGAGTTGCTTGAGGACATTGCGCTCCGCGTCGCCATGGCCGCAGAGGATCCTATGGAGGACCTCTACAATCTACGGGCCAACCAGACTGACACGGACAAGCGCCGCGTGCTGGACATATCGGACGGAGCATCCTACCAGACAGGGTCTTTGAAACGACGGCGGCGTGGTCGACGTCGACGGGTATGTTCAGGCCGACGCCGTTGTACCACTCGTCGCGAGTACCGTGCGAGGAGTCTCATCGGCTGCAAGCTCGCCGGTCGGGCAACCCGGCGAGCGTGCCAGGCGTGCATGCGCGTGTTCGTGGAAGGTCGCCTCACCGGCCTCGGGCCTCGACAAAGTGTTTGAACCTAGCCGCCCGACTGCGGGGCATGTGCTCTCCTTGAATCGTGCGGCTCTTACGCTTCTACAGGCGGAACGCCACGGCTGATGATGACCATGCCCGAGGTGTTGCGGGAGATCCTCGCGACATGGCGGTGGCGAAGCGGCGACGCCTCGACTGCAGATGGCTACTTGAGCACTTGGACGGGAAATAGAAGTGTTGTTGAGCGGCGTTGTGCCCTGCTATCAAGAGTGGCTTGCATCCTCCTCCTACGGCCCCAGCCAGAGACCTCGCCCGGGACGGGCATCGGTGCATATTGGGAGACAAGCTGGATTTTTACACAGGCGCAATGGGGCCCTACCGCTGCGGTGGGTCTTTGCGACGAGGAGTGTAGAGATCGCGTCGGCGTGGTATGTTCTTCCTTCTTTGCGGGGGTTGGTATAACCAACAAAAGCCGGTCTATATATGTGTGTGTGTGTGTGTGTGCGTGTGTACATTTATCTATAGCTTAGCTCTCTAGCTACATGATCTAGATCGATCAAACAGGTTTTGCTAGCTTTTGGTTGTGTGCATGCATGGATTGGTTGATGTTCGATTGATTCTCCTCGAGTAGCATGCGATGATGAACACCGGTGAGATGTTTTAATTCATTGTAATCCTTGTGTTATATTTTAATTGTGTACTTTGTGGTATGGTGTTTGTGATTTAATATATGTTGTGTTGTATTTCTCTAAATCATGTGTTTGCGTGGATGTTTGATTGCGGCTGAAATGATGAGTGAAACGGCGACAATGGTGTATTCATGTGTTAAATTTATTTGTGATTCTCGCCGCGGGCGCCACCATGGCGCCCTTGAGCACCTCGGCGTGGCTAGCTAGCCGCCTCGGGCTGAACTCACACGGTCACACCCTTCTCTACCTTGGAACCTCGAGGCTCGTCGGCTTGGAGGTTATGCAATGTCGTTGGCGTCGCCTCGAGAATCTTCCGTGTTCGGTTCCTTGCCTTGTGTCCGCCCGGACCCACGCAACAATAACGCCCGTGAGCACCTCGGCGTGCCTAGCCGCCTCCCGGCTGATCTTTGCCTTCTCTCTTACCTCGACACCTCGGCTCGTCGGCAGCGGTTATGCTTACTCCTTTGTGCGTTGGCCATTCGCAGGAATTTTCTGCAGTGTCCACCGCTTGGCGTTAAATCGTTCTCAGGGATGGCAACCCCCTCTCCGACCCGTCCGCCTCGGCCAGGTGTGTTCAAAGGAATTTATCTTTGCGTTCTTTGGTGCTTTCCATAACGTCTATTTGACCTCGGCTTGTCGTCATTAGTACGGGCGGCGTCGATCCCCACTCCGCCGTACCCGCCACGGTCGATTGTCGAGCTCGGTAGGAGCCTAAACCGCTCATCCAATAAGCGCATACTAGTAGCGCTAGGTTATGGGGATCCGCGGTGGTGGTCCTCCCGTTGCAAGAGACCTCATCTCCGTGACATCCGGCGCATGCGGTGTGCCACCACGTCGGAGACCTTCGGGCTCAAGAACCCTAATTTTTCTTTTTAATATGTGGTCAAAACTTGTAACTAGTCTTTCTCCATCATAGTAACTCCAAAAATGATGGTTTTTCTTTCTAAATTTTTGTCAAATCATGCTCTATCGGCGATTGTATTCTTACTTCTATTACTCTTGTCATGTTTCATCGATAACATTTCAATTTTAAATTTCAAAAATTACAACTCCAAACATCAATTTTGGAGCACCTAGTGATTTTAACGAGAAGAAATCTTCTGAGGCGACCGTTGGGATAGTACGCGTCGAAAAAATAAAGTCGTCTGCTCATTCCATTGCGGTTTGTTCCACGGGTCATTTCTTGATCCGACGGCGTTCTTGTAACATTGTTCACGAGTTACACATGTCTCGGCGTTTATGAAACTACGAGAGAGATTTCTAAGATTTGTGAACAATGTCACTAGCACTATGTTGGATGGGGAAAAAAACTAAAATAAGAATTGTAGATCTTGCTAAGTTACAAACTCTCTAGTTTAGAACTTTTTTGATTTGACATTATCTTGTAATGGAAAAACTAGGTCTCAAATTCAAAAAAAAAAAAATTTAAATGTTTTAAGTGACGTCGGATAGACAAACCACCAACATACCGATTGTAGTTCTCAATTATGAAACTTTGTAGTTTACAACCTTTTGATTTGAGATCATCTTGTCATGGAAAACATATACACTCTCAGTCCCACAAATAAAAGTCCGTTTTTGACTTTTACAATCCTGTTTGACCATTAGTCTTATTTAATTTTTTATGCAAATAATAAAATAAATAAATAATTATAAAAGTATCTCTAATGATAAAATAAATCGTAACAAAATATCTAAATTTTTTGAAATATTTTGAATAAGACAAATGGTCAAACAAGGATTGTAGAAGTCAAACCGCGGACTTTTATTTGTGGGAATTAAAATGTAGCTGATTTTGAAAACATTTTGTACTCCATATCTTACAGACGAGCATTGGGATAGTGCACCAACAGGCCCGCTCATTATGTCCTGCACTGGCCCGCGCACCCGCATTATTGCGCTCACCAAATGAGCGCCGGCCCGCCGCTTAACTCACCGCCTCCTCGGTGACAGCGACCATTCTTAGCCGCACAATTGCACAAACCATAGCTAGAGGGTGCTCGAGCTTCCACCAAAAAGCCCCAGCAGCGTCGCCATGGAAAACCTTCCACGTGACATGCTTGCGAGAGATGCGATTCGAGTCGCCAAGGACGGCTGCAGAATCCCATGGGGGCCCTCGCCAATCTGCGGGCCACATGTTCGCGGATGAAAGCGCCGTCTTGGCGGCCCCCAGTGGGATGGAGCATCCGACTAGACCGGTGTCTTTGCACGGCGGGTAGTGTTGAAAAGCGGACAGAATTTTTTCCCCGTTTTTCCGGTCCGTTTTTCGACATTTTACCGCCCGTTTCCGCATTTTGGAAAATCCGGATCCGGGTCGGAGGTCGTCGAATATCTGGGGCCGGAAGTAGAAATGGCATTTTTTTCGTTTGTATTTTGAATCCGGATTTCGGCGGAATATTTCTGTATTTAATTTGGAATTTTTCGGTTTGGTCAGCATCTTATCTTCTTGCTGTTTTAGATGAGGTTGGAGTAGTGTACGTGTTCTATGCGGATGAAATCTTAAACTGAAGCTGCTGGTCATGAGAAAGGAAGTCTATCATTTTGTACTAATCAGTCCATACGAGAGTTACTTAATCTAACCAAATTGGTTTGTGAGTTCTCAGGGAAAACTGATGTTATTGTCAGGCCTAGAAGAAGAAGAAAAAATAGATAAGGGATCGATATGGCTGGCAATTAGTTTTTTTTAAGACATCCATGATTAAAATTTATACCTTTCTAATCTGATGGCCTTTATTGTTCTATACAACTTAACTAATTGTTAGAATAACTGTGTTCTTTAATTTGTTATTTTTAAGGCTTAAGTTCGGCTTCCGACCCGTTTCCGTTCAATTTCCGTTCGTATTGGTCCATTTCCGTGCACCCGTATATTCGATTCCGTTTTTCGAACGTATTTTCGAACGGATCCGTTTCCGCCAACAAATATAGAAATGGAAATAGAAATGAGGTTTTTCCGTCCGTTTCGTCCCGTTTTCATAAAGCTACGGTGGCCGGCGTCACGTGGGCGGCTGTACTACTTCGCTCAAGTATCGGGAGAGTCTTTGCACCGCCTCCTCACCGTCGGCAACCCGGGCGTACTTCAGAGCGGCATGAAAGCCGTCTTCATGAAGGCGGCTTGCACCAACCCCCGTCCTCGATCTTTGCGGCGCTGCTGCGTTAGGGCATGAAGCCGCCGACTATGTTCTTGCTCTTGTGCTCTCTGGGGCTAACACCGGTGCGCGCCGGATGGCGACTATGCCCGGCGGTGTTGCGCGGGATATCGAAAGCGACAACCGGCGATGGGCGGGGCGTGGAAGACCATCAAGTGTAGTCGGCCCGCCGACATGCATGGGAGATTTTAGGTTGGGCGACTTGGTGGAGCATATACGAGAAAAAGTGGCGTACATCCCATCCTATAGCCCAAATGGTGCCTCGCCATGGCGGGCATCGGTGCGGCCGGCCAAAATGGTGCGGCCGTCCTCCGGCGTCTCGGTGGTGTGGTGTGCTCCGGTGTTACTGCGGCGAGTGTAGGATCGCGGCGAGTGTATGAGGTTCTTGGTCGATCAATCTTTTGCGGATAGATATCCTTGCGGCGAACACGGATATCATTCACGGTGTTTCGGGTTTGTGATCTTCACACAATCAAACTTTCTATTTGTAGTGCTAGGCGGCGATCTATTACTACCTCCTCTTTCTCTAGATGGCGTTGTCGATCAAACAAAAAGCCCGAATTGGATAGCTTTTGGTGCGCCGCGTGATGGTTGATGTTCTCGATCGAGCTGGATTAATTTGATCGATCATATGCATGGTTTATGTTGAAAAGATCACGGTAGGGAGTATGCATGAAAACCGATATTTTATTAAATTAAGTAATCATGCATTGTGTTATATTTTCCAAATTTGTGCTATTTTTGATGTCCTACTCCTCTCCTCCTCCTCCTTCACCTCCCCTCACGTGAGTTGTTCTTCCTATAGAAAGCTCTATGATATGAGATTCTCTGTGGGGGAAGAGGATGGCGCCCTTGAGAGTGCTAGGGTTGGCCGGAGCTCTCTAGGGCCGGCGGGCCGGTGGCGGGGAAGCGGAAAAACGAGGAGGGGGGCGAGAGGAAGAAGATGAATAGTACCGGGCTAATCTGGGCATTAAATCGCTGCCCAAATCCCACATCTTGTATTTTTTGGGCACCTAAAATATAGCCGAGCGGTTAAATTTGATTTAATAGTATTACGAGAGAGAATAAGCTAAAATAAGCCTTGAAAAAAGAGCCACAGTAGGAGTAGTAGGCGTCCTTGCGTGTTGTCGTCTTCCCATTCGGTGCCTCGCCGTTCGAGCACGTCTGCGAGGTGCGGATGGCATCGCCTTTACGGCACCAAACTGCACTGGATTGGGCGGAATGATAGTGGCGGGCGTGGGCCCTATCCTCTGGCGAGCCATACGCCGAAAGGATTCGTGCAAGGCGGACATGGGCCCTATCCTATAGCGAGGTGTGTAGGATTACGCAAATTCGCATGCAAGGATTATGCAAGGCCCTATACATGCGTTTGTAGTAAATGAGCCGTCTGGTGGAAAAGGCTCTGTGCTCTCTGATAATACGAGGTGCCACCAACGGCGAGGTATTGATGATGATTTTTATATTCCCGTTTGACCAAAACATTTTTCCAATAGTACTTTTATTGGGACTCGCGGCGGCGGTTCACTATTGCTACGGGGGGTTGCGTGTGGCGAAGCATCGGTTTCCCTATGCTAAGGAAGGGCAAGAGGCGGCTACTCTGGAGGGGCAAGGAGGGCGGCGAGGAAGATGAAGGGCAAGAGGCCGCAACACGCCAGACGATGGCGATCGGATGCCGTGGACGACGTGCTTCCTATTGCAGGCTGCCGGGGAACTGCCGGGAGCGTATCCTCGGGGCCGCACATCAAGCAAGAGGACAAGAAACTTCCGGAAGCAATGTACATGAATATTCAACTCGTTTGCCGCGGGTTTCGTGCGTGGCGGCCTCCCCAGGAGGCGTCAGGCTCGATGTCGCTCGGGTCGACCGTCATTCTTGTTGAAATACACTGGTTTCCCCGGAGATACGGCGGGCTTCCTCAAGGCCAATCGTCAGGAGGCCATATGCTACGAGGGATGGTGAGGAGATGATGGCGCGCCGTGGGGATCCCAAGGCGACTCCTGAAAAAGCCGCTATCGCCGCGGACTTCAGCGACTTACTTCTTGGCAATCTTCTTTGGCCCGCCGAAACCCGCGGACCAAGAAGCGGCGCGCGCTCCATGGAATCAGCGGCGGCCCTAGAGCCCGCGGCGATGGGCGGAACCATAATCTGCGGAAGCGGCGTTATTGGGCCTAGGAGGACCTCGCGCGGTATCTTGGCTAAGCAACCCAACCTTGGTTGATCGCCCGCGATGCGGGCTGCGCGTCGTCGTCGATTCCCACGTCGTACGTGCATGGTGGAAGGATGCAAGCGTGTGCGCCACCACTACCGGGAAGAACCGTCATCTGTGCTGCGCGCTTCGGTGCCGCATATCGATCTTGAGTTCGTGCTTTCTGGTTCCGATCATTTGGACTTGGATGTCGTGCGAAAGCACGCCTTCGGCGAGATGTGTCCCTCCCCAAAACTAGCTATATTTAGTTTTTATTTGTGCGAGATGAGTTAGAATATCACTACTCCCTACGTCTCGTGGAGTTTGTTGTTTTTAACTTTTGAACTTCATGTTTGACCATCCGTCTCATGGAGTTTGTCCCTTTTACCATTCTCTTTTTTTTTTTTTTTTTTTACTTTACTCTATACCAACTATCATCGATTGGGGCCACCTATAATTTTATCGAAATATATCCATATGAGGTCTTGTTTTGCGAGGATTTATTAAAAAAGGAATTCAATGGTGTATCGAATTTAATTTGATTTTTTTGGTTTGTGAGTTATAACATTTTTTAGTTAGTTTAAATAGTAGGGCACCTTGCTTTGGATATCATGGTGGGGCTGGCGAGGTGTATGGGGATTTTTTTTTTTTTTTTGACAACAAACGCTAATTATATTGCATTAGCGGCAAGAAGCCGAGCTAGAAACGATTACATAGTTTATGTGTGTGCAGTAGAGGCGCATCCACTAAGGGGCACCCTATTTCATGGTTGGGATTAACACAAATCCTGCTTGGTCATCTTTGTTCTAAAAAGAGCGGTTTGAAGAGCTTGTGCGGCTAGATGATCCGCCATTTGATTATCTTCCCTTCTAATCTTATGGATCCTGAGAAATTTTTTTTGGCGGGCGTTGATGATCTCCTCCGGTAACGCGGCTTGATCCTCAATGCGGAGGATTGCCCCGGTCTTGTCCATTGATGTAGTTGACAAACATCGATTATCAACTAGGAAGCTTGCTTCTTGAATGCGCAACTTTGTTCATAGTTTGAATTGCCAAATCAAGTGCAACCGCCTCGACCATGATGACTAAAGAGGCTTCGATCATGGGCGCCTTGGCCGAATATGGAAAGGGGAGGGGTTATGTCGGTATTGACTATAAAAACTCCCCCCCGCTCGTCTTATACTGCATGAGGAAGGCCCGGACTAATGGATGCATCGAGTAACATCTAAAACCATGCAAATCGGTTGGGTGCTGAAGTGGAGGTGTAAACCGGTGGTGGTGTCTTGTGGTTGCCCAAAGCTTGTCCATGAGGAGACTGGGCGGCGGCGGGCCTTATTCCTTGTTGGTATGGGGCCAAGACACACCGCGGCTGGTTGGTTGACCGACTCAACGGTGGTAGTTGGCGAAAGTCGTTGGCGGCCCAGGTGTCGGTGGGTTACTGCAATAGATGAAGTCATACCTTGTGTTGTCGTCGTCCCGTGTGGCACGGGTTCTTTGCATTCCCCCTTGACTAAGTGTACTTGCATTGCGGTCGGTCGAGGTTGTTCGAGCCGTGTCTGACCGTTTGTAGCCTCAAGCTAGGAGTTCATGTAATTTATCCGCCGCTTTGTGTACTGAAAAAAGCTCCAAGTTTTCCCACGGAATCTATTGTCATTACTAGCTTTCCAAATGTACCAAAGGATAAATAGAAATTTGAGCAGTGGTATCGAGGGATTATTTGAAAGCAGCAATGGCAAAGTGAGTTGAACTCCATCTTCATGGTGCGCTATGCTATGAGTGTGAATGGCAAGATTAGCAGATGCCCAAACCTGTGTTGGAAGATCGCATTGAAAGAAAAGATGGTTATCATCTTCTATGTCACCACAATAGGTGCATTGCTGATCAATGTGAGTAGAATATCTCCCTGCTCTCTCACCAGTTGCTAAGGCTCTTCTAATTAGTCTCCATGCAAAGGTTTTGAGAAGAGGAGGGATGATTTTGGATTTCAAATCTTTTGAAGAATGATGTTGGCATCGTCGGAGATGCTTCTAGAACTGTGGGGAGACGAGGGGTTGTTGTTTTGTGAGGCAAGATAGGTGTAAATAGATTTTGTGGTGCAAATGCCATTAGTGGCTGGAGTCCATCTAAGCATATCGGCTTGGTCGAAAGGCCTGATGGGGTATTTAGGATCGCTTGAACGGCTGAGGGGAAAAGTTTGTGCTAGGAGGTCATGATTCCAATTATGGGTGCCGGTAGCCAAAGGTGCACTCTTGTGGAGGGTAAAGGAGAAGTGGTTACTGGTAGATTAAGGTGGCCCGTGAATATCCTCCCACGGCGGCGTCCACGGGGTAGACCAAATTGACAAGTCTCTAGAATGGATTTGATGAACGCATTTGAGTGAAGATCTTTGTTTGACCGGCAAAAACCAAAGACCAATATATAGATTTGGGGTATTAGAAGGAGGAGGCGATCCGGAAGGAGTTATATGGGTAATATTTACGCTTTTATAATAGAGGAAAGAAAAGGGTTTTTGTGGGTGGCCACATTCCAAGCGGAGTGGATGATGAGGCTTTGGTTGATTTTAGCCATATCTCTTATTCCTAGACCTCCTTGCTCTTTAGGCTTGCACATGTCAACCAGGCGACCTGTATTGGATTGGAGAAGTGTAGTGTTCTTCACGGATACCCCCACCAAAATCTACAAATAATAGTGTTAATTAGTTTAATGAAAGCTTTAGAAAATAATCTTGTAGTCATATAATAAATGGGAATGGAGGAGAGGACAGATTTGATGTATTGAAGTCTACCTGCATGATTAATCTTGTTTGCCTTAATGGTGCTAAATTTTGCCAAGAACTTACCATAAATGAAGTCATATGCTTTGTTCTTATCTTTATGGCTGAAAATCAATGGGTGGCCCAGGTGCATTGTATTAGGTCAAGCGGATCTTGGACCGGGAAGATTGCCCTTATGTCTCTTCTAACACACGAAGGCACATTTTTGCTAAAGTAGATAGAAGATTTTTGAAGGTTAGGAGGCTGACTGGCGTTGGCAATCGTAGAGGATGGTTTTAATAGTGTGCGCTTCTTGAGTTGAGGCCTTTCCGCAAGGATCATATCATCTGCAAAAAGTAAAGAGTGTATAGGAGGTGCCCCGGGTCCTAGAGTGACCCGAGCCAGGTTGTTCTGACTTAAGTTTTCCTACAATCTAATAGAAAGTTCATTAATAGCAATGACGAATAAGTAAGGGGAAAGAGGGCATCCCTGCCTTAGACCTCTTTGTGAAGCAAAAAACTGGTTGGCTCATCATTAACAAGGATGGCAAATTGAGGAGAGGAAATACATTGGAAAATAAGGTTAATAAAACTGTTTTTTGTGTAGACCAAGCTGCGAAGAGCATCAACAATAAAGTGCCATTCTAATCTATCAAAGGCCTTGGCTAGATCTATCTTAAGCAGGAAAGCTTGAGATTTCCAACTGCGTAAATTAAAGGAGTGGATGATTTCCTGAGTAATGATAACATTGGAAGAAATGTGCCTATGAGCCACAAAAGCTGACTGAGCACAGTCAATGTAACCGAGGGAGAGGTGCTCCTTTAGTCGGTTAGCCAAAAGATTTTGTTATAACTTTATAAATGACATTGCAAAGACTTATGGGCCTAAAATCTTTGGGAAGGGTAAGGCCGAAAGTGATTTTAGGGACAAGGGTAATGAAGGTTTTATTAATCTCATAGGGGAGGAGAGCATTGGAATATAATTGTTGAATTACCTTATAGATGTCCTCCTTGGCCCATGTCCATGCACATTTGTAGAATCCGGCGTTGAATCCATCGGGCTGTGTATTTGCATTGCTCACTCATGTCTTTAATGATTGCATTGATTTCCATGCATAGAGTGGAATAGGTGTACCTGAAAATGTGCTCCCTGTTGACCAGTGTCCTCCTCCTCATTCTGACTATTTGAAGAGTCTTTGTAGTTCTTGGCAGCATTAGTTGGATAGGTTGGAGGTATGAGTATTAGGCTGTATGAATTCTATTTGAATTCTTTTGCTATCGTTTGGTGCATGTTGGGGGGGTTGATTGGTGGAAGAAAATGTCCTTGTAGTAGGCCGTGAGTGTTTCGGCAATCGGTGTTGGGTGGTGGAGGATGACCCATCTGGATTTTGGATATAGGATATCCTATTTTTTTGGGTTTCTTTTGATGATGGCTTTGTAGAAGAAGGCGGTGTTCCTATCCCCATCTTTTGCCCGATTCTTTTTGGCTCTTTGGTAGTGGTATTTCTCCTCTTTGGTAAGGAGGTCACGGTGCTTGTCATGGAGAACATTTTGAAGGGTGTGGTTACATTGGTCGGGTGGGAGGGTTTGTTGCTCTAAGATCCGGTTTTCTATGTCTTCTAGCATGAGTTTGTTGTTTGGTTTTGTTTTCCTCCACTTCTTTAAATCTGCGACTAAGAATTTAGTTTTTAGGGGAAATCATGGTTAGTAGATCGAATCAACTATTCTTAGCGACTTCATGATAATCGGACTCCATAAGCCACAATTTTCAAAACGCGAAGCGGTTTCCTAACACAACGGCCGGCGAGAATTAAAAACAGCTAGGATCGGAGCGTGATCACTTTGTAAATCATCATGGGTAGGTGGAAGACACTAGTATTAGGAAACATGTTGCACCATTCCTTTGTTAGCCAAAAAATGATCTAATCTTTCATATGTAGGACTAGAAGTAAAAGCGTCACATGGTCGGTGTATCTTGGGACCATTATAACCCCGAATAAAAAAAAGCCACGATGGCGCACATAAGCACAAAACTTCGAGAGATCACGGCGTATGGTTACTAACATTAGGACCAAACTTCTCGAAAGCATGCATAATATCGTTAAGGTCCCCATACACGCGCATAGGCATATCTAGGATGCATTTCTACAAAGTTTAAAACACGGTTCCAAATATAACTAGACATAGTTCGATGTGGATCTCCGTACACACACACTAGACGTCTTGTAGGTTGGTGGCTCTGTTAGTACAAAGGGCTAGAATGTAGTGGTGGTGATGGTCGGCGATAGTTATATCAACTTCATCGATCCATAACAACCACGGCCACCTGATTGGCCACACGAGGGAACAATAAAAGCATCGTTCAAATTAAAATGATTCTTAATAGCATTTTTAGAAATTGATGTGTTCCTTGTTTTACGATAGAAAGCATACACGGGCTCTAGTAGACACTAGGAGCCGGCGAGATGCTTCATGGTCGAGCTAGCGTAGACTCCCGCCGGAGCCTCGGCAATTCCACGCTAGGTGTGTCGCATCACCACGTCCGTGGCAGGTGTAGTAGCTTGGGGAAGTTATTGGGGAAGATCGGCCCGATGCGGCGACCCCGGTTGGAGTTGGCATGATGGGAGTTGGCATGATGGGAATAGTGCGGAGCGGATTAGGAGGGGCGGTGGGATGTCTTGGATTAGGCGGATCGATGGGTGGTGGTGGTTCGGGGGGCACCTCCTCCATGGGGAGAGAATCGAGACTTTAGATCTTTGGTAGGAATGGCTGAAATATGTAGGAGGCGACGGATAGCGAGAGGAGAAGAAATTTGATCTTGGGGCTTCATCCATTGGGTATAGCATGGAGATGAGCAACGGATGGATCGAGTACAAAACTAAGTCTTGCCAAGCTAGCTAGCAAACTTGCCTTGCAAGCCCCCGGCCCGGCGGCGCCCGAGGCGGCGGCAATTTGGAAAGCTTTCTTCGTGGCCCGGCGACGACAAAGCAAGCGACCAAGAGGCGGGAGCGGGGGAAAAGCATCGCGAATCGGGACGAAGCTAGGTCGATCTGCTTGTTATTAGAAGGGATTGGAGGTGGATTTGGGTGGATTGGAGATGGATTGGGTCGGTTTGGGATGGATTAGAGAATGGGGAAAAGTTGGGAGGAAGTCCACTGCTTGAGAGATCACCAAAAAGTAGCGATAGAAGGATGGATGCTGCTGCGGGGAATCGAGCAGAGCATGAATCGGTTTGGGCGAGTTTGATTAATAGGGTAAGGATCAAAGATTTGGAATCGGATGGAGGTAGGAAGGTAGGAGGCGGCATACGCCACAATACTACTGAGAGAGCAAAACATAAAATGTCTTCGGCGTCGAGAGGATGGATTCGCAAAGAGCCATATGGGGATTAAGTATATGATCATACTAGACTATCTAGGGTATGTGGATCACGTATGTGGATATATGTTTATATACAAAGATATACTTTTTGTTTATATGAAAAATATGGGTTCCTTCAAAAATTTTTGTAGTGATATGTTTAATATGTATATATGAAAAATATGGGTTCCTTCAAAAAAAAAATTGGGTTCCTTCCAAAAATTTTTAGTAAAAATCTAGGCTGCGTTAATATGAGTATCTAAACATACTCAAACGATAAACAAGTATGCAACGTGGTTTATTGAGGTGGGAGTAACTACTCTCGGGGGATGCACGAAAAGCGATAAGCGCAGATTCGAATAGGTCTACCCTTTGAAACCATACATATGACCAATGAAACCAAAATAAAAAAAAAAAAAGTAATAGTCACATCGGTGACAAACAATAACCATCAAATGGTACGATTACACGCTAAAGACATGCATATGACTATCATTCATCTCATGCATGCGAGATGAACACTTATGATAAGAAATCAAAAGCTGCATCAACATTGAAGCATATAGGCAAACATAATATTTTCAATATTCCATAAAGGTAGATTAGGATAGGAATAGATTATGGAATAATTCTACATAGCATATATATATATAAAGGGTACATTTTTTTCCTACACCCTAGGAGTAGCTACACCCACGTAGATCTATGCTCCTTTCTCTTCTCTGCCCGAGCGGCGGGCATTAGCTTCATTAGGGGTTAAGTGAGTGCACCCGTTAATTAAATGGACACAACTAACTTCGATCCTATTTTTTAGCTATTGCCGTTGGGCGTCACCAATAAACTCATTTATTCGGGCATCAAGAGGCGAGGCCGGCTCGGCGTGACCATCGTCGGCGAGTCTCTTGTATATATGTGCACTCCAACACATGTACAAACTGGGCGCTTACCATTATTGTCGCCATGGTAGATCTTGAAGGAGTGGAGATAGTTTTGTGTCCTTTCGGTAACCAACACTCCAAGTGCGGTGAAATATAAAATAGGTGCCACAGGGGCCATCATGTGTCGATGTCTAACCCCATCCGCCTTTGTCTTCACTACTAGTTCACTCCTCTCCACTCTGCTTTCCACTCCTCTTTATCCCCTGGCAACGCGCTTCCCGCCCCCCTCCCCTCCTCCTGCCCTGCTGCCCTGCGCCCTCGCCCCCCCCCCCAAGGCGATGAAGGAAAGAAGCTAGCGATGGCGGCGGATCCCCGTGACGGCGTGCTTGCTGTTGCGGCTGCCGGAGGACACTGCTTTCGGCGAGGGAGATCCTCCGCCCTGCCTCCATTAGAAGGAACAAGTTCTTCAGATGCAATGTACATGGAGCTTCGTCGCGTCTGCGGCAGGATTCCGTGATGCAGACACCAAGGAGCGATCGGCTCATGTCGCTCCCCGGTCCGTCTGGCAACTGTGCCCCTACGAAACAAGGGAGTTCCCACAGGGCTGGCGGCAGCGCTTCCTCAGGCCCCGACATCCGGAGGCCATATGCTACGAGGGGATGGTGAAGATGGGGCGGCGCCATGGGATCCCAAGGGGCCAAAGCTCCTCGGGAGCGGCCGCGGTCTTTGGGGACTCCGGCGCGGCTTACTTCTTGGCGATCTTTGGCGGTCGGTCGAACCCCGTGGACCAAGCGTGGCGCTGCTCCATGGAATCGGCGCCGCAACGGCGGCGGTGGGCGAACCATCTCTGCCGAAAGCCGTATTTTTGCCGAGGCGGGACCTCAGCGCGGTTGTGTGCCTCAACCCAACCTTGATTCATGTCCCTACAGCCGATGGTGTAGAGCTGCGGCGTCGGCGACTCCCGCGTCTATCTATGCGGTCGGAAGAATGCATGACCCGAGGGCGAGGGGCGGCGTCGTCCGTACTGCTTTCTTCGGTGCGCCTCCGTTTTGAGTTCATACTCTTGTCGTTCAAATTGAAGCGGCTTAGCGGTATACGCCTTCATGAGGATGTGCAACATGTCCCTAAACTAGCTTTATTTGGTTTTTCGTTGTCATATTGTTGTGTAAACATCGGTTACGCTTTAGTTTGCAACATGTGTTTATTTCCCTCTATTGAGTTGTAATATAATTATTAGAAATTTAGGTGAGAGCTCGGCGAGGGTTAGCGATGAGATGCTCGTTGGCGACCATGGTGGCACGGCGGAGTTGCGCTCGGCAATGTCATCTCGATGGGAACTATTAAAGTTTTGGTTGTCGCATGCCTTCTCTAACATTAATGATGTTGTTAGTCTTTTTGAAATGTTTCCCACGCCCTCCAAAAGCTCTATGTGAAGGTAACTAACATTTGGATCAAAAATTTATATGTACCTTACATTCCACATTTAGTTTCTAGCTTATATTGCTTGAAGAGATTTTTTTACACGCTCAAATGTAGCTAATATTTCTTGATATTTATGAATTGAATTTGTTTATGTGTAATCCGAATTATGTCTGAATGAAAGTTCATTTAGTCAAATTGTGCAATCGTTGTCACTATGTTTTTGCGGTGTTCACTCTAGACATTTTTGTTTGTTTCATTTGCATGTCTCTTTGAAGGGCGAGGTCAAAAAGGGTGAAGCACCCATTATGCCCTTGATCATATCTTGATTGTCTTCAAAGCCACCTTAAGCTGATGCTGTTAGATTACAAAGGGCGGAAGAAGAGATGTGGAATTTGTCAACTTCTTTATTACAAGCGCCAAAGTTACGGAGAAAATAGAATTTCGGACGAGGGCGTGCCAAATGCGTTTTGAATATGTGGATGCACGGCTAAGCGAAGCGAAACTAATGTTCGGCGCTTCCAAGGACATAAAAAGTAACATTTTTGCCTTGTTGTGCTCTACCTTGACCTTGTGCACATCGAGGGGATATGCATGATAGGAGTACTAGCGTGTGTGTGACCGAAGCATTAAATTCCGATTACACCATTAAATTTGTTTCAATTAATTCTTCAAAACAAGATATCACATGGATATAGTATTTAGATAAAATTATAAGTGGGCCCACATGATGGTAGTTGGGATAGAGTAGGACAAACTTTTTTCGGGGCCAAATTCCTAATTCTCCCATAGTCCTATTACTCCAAACAATTTTTTTGAAATTTGGAAATAGCACACAAGTTCTGATGCGCCCTTTTACATTAACCGTGGGACCATGGTGTGCGCATCGAACACTCTGATTTGCCACCTCGGATTCCTTTATAGTGCTACTATGGGCGCGATTTTCTCTCGCGATCTCTCGTCTCTTCCTTCTCCCATACTACACCTCTTCTCATCTTGTACCGAGTTAGTAGTACTCTTCTCACCTCTTCTTCAGATCGACTTTCCAAACTCATCTCAAGCAAACAAGAGTAGAGAGCGGTCCGACCACGGGGGCGCCTGCGCCTTCGCCTTCATCTCCATCACAGGCGGGTGCACCTCTTTATCACATCCATGCAGCTAGATATGGTTTTCATGTGATTTTAGAAACACCAAATACATAAGTTTTTTCCTTTTTTGGTGGTTGCAGATCACGGGGTCCGTCGCGGGGGCCTCACGGTGGCGGCTTCTACGGTGAGGTTGCGCCATCGTCTTGACTTCGGCCAGGGGATCCCGACCGGCGTGGGGCCTTGGCGGTGAGCGAGGCGTTTATCGTGGCGTTCGGCGGGTTGCCCGGCGCCGTCGTCTGTGAAGTTTCGACGCTCGATCTTGGGTGTTTTGGGCGGAGGCGAAAAAAAATGTCGCAAGAAGAAGCACATCTTCTTGGTGAGCACCGAACTTTAGATTGTAAAGTGCATTATCCTTCCTTTTTTTTTTGAAGGTTTTTTGAATGGCTCTAAAAAAATCTTTTGTTTTGTCTTGCATATTTGTGTGTCTCATGCTATCTAGCTTGCGGCATTGCTCAATAATTTTGTTGTCTTAAATACCTTTTCCAGATTGATCCTAGGTACAAACCCAAAGACCCACCGGGGAGATTATAAAAGGATGGGGAGTCCCAAAAAGCACAGCCGGGGATCTAGCGTTCTTTGAAGGCACATCTTCTTTAGCGTAAAACGCCTGAATCTAATCCCAAAGTGCATTTGATTTTCCACTAACTAAACCAATCGGATCTACAAACTTCCCACTCTAGCAAACTTGCATCGGGAGCCACGAGTGAAACTAAATTATATTTCCACCCTTCCTTTACCTCTTCTCGTCGGTTACGTTTCCCATGTATGACCAGATGGGCCATCCGATAACTACCTCTTCTCGTTGGAGCCAAGTTTTTTTTTAGTTTGCAAAAATCCAAGGATGGCAAACTAGTTTAGCAAACTCTTGGATATGCTATCATTTTCTTGTTAATTGTACACGGGCAGCTGCTAGGAAGTAATGGTTTTTAGCGACTCCCTGTCATAGTCATATCTTATTGGCTACTCTATTTTTTTTCGGGAGAAAAACGGGGGAAAAACTGGAGGAAAAAAACTTCGTCCTCGTCGATGGAGATGCCACCCTTATCGTCTTTGAGTTCTTTGCTTCATCTCTTCCAATATAATTGCAAACATAGACCTTTTTCTTGTACCTTCATCTTCATTTGTATACAATTCCTCGTGCACCATATCATAAATTCCATCATCATGGCCATCTTCTTCATCCACATTCATGCCAAGATCATCATTGATACTAGTGCAGTTGTCGGCAAGGCCCTCATTTTCATATAGTATAACCTCAATGGTTCCCCATGATGTATCCACCTAGTGTAAGTGCTAGCCATTCCACTAATATACAAGTGTAAGTGATTACTTTGGTTGTGTGAGCGCTAGTGTTGTCAATGCATTACCCGCCCGTCACGGGTGTAAGTGATTACTTTGGTTGTCGATCGCTAGTGTTGTCAAGCAAGGCGGAATGGAAGTGTCATTCAAAAGTTTTTATTTTTATTTGAGCCCTACTCGGCGGTTCTTTTATTCCACACTTTCGGTTCGAAAGCTAATAATTTTGTATATCGGTAGGATGATGTCTTTGTATATCTCCTAAAGTTACGGAGAAAATAGAATTTTGGATAGAGCATGCCATTACGAATATGTGGATGAACAGCAAGCGAAACTAAAACTAGAGGTCGGCGCTTCCAAGGACATAAAAGTAACATTTTTGCCTTGTGGCGGTCTCTACCTTGACATTGTGCACATCGGGGATATGCATGATAGGAGTATTGTTGATCTTTATGAGCATCGTTGTGTGTGACCGAGCATTACGACCAACATTTTTGTAAACTCTTTATGTCTTATTTTGTACATTGTCGAGAGCTTACAATGGATGGAACTTCTACTCATGAGCGTCTAGCTTGTCATCTTTTTCTTTTGTCATATTTTAAAATTGAGATCTTGACTTCATAAGACTAATAATGAGCTTGTTTGTTTCTTGTGGCACTTTTGCCGCATGGTTGATAGTGCAATTTTATGGTTTATTGAAACTTTCTTTGTCAAGATGATTTGCTTGTGGTTTAGGCCCGATTTCTTTATTATGCGCATCCATAGTGATTACTTTGGTTGTGTGAAGGCTAGTGTTGTTAATGCATTACAACATTAATGCGGATTGAGCTTTATCATGCCAATGAAGCAAGGCTGGAATGGAAGGGTCATTAGGAAGGTTTTTTTCCCCCACACTCGAGGACAAGCCTTTGCAAAAGCGGAGGCTACCTATGCTGAATTTGCGGATGCTTGTGGATTGGATTACAATGAAATGAAGCAAAGCGAGAAAGCCTGCGTCTTTGTGAGTTTGTGGATGATGAGGAATAGATTTTGTTGGGCTATCCTTCCACATGTAGGATGAATTTGGAGCCCAACAAAGCAGCCCAAACCGGCGACAAGCCCAATGCTTGTGCCTTTGTTGATCTCGGTTGGATTCAGCGGTTGAGATTGCTTCTTAGGAAGCATGTATGGTGTAAGCAAAAACCCATAGCCTCCATTCAGGCGAGAAACTATGCGGCTTCGGATGTCGTGGCGGCGTGCTTCTTTATTCTCGTTGGGGAGGACTGCTTTCGGCGAAGATCCTCGGTATTTGCATCCAGCGGGAGGAACAACTTCCAACTTGGAGCCTCGTCGTCGTCTGCCCGCGAGGTTCGGCGATACACCGACACCAAGGAGGCGATCAAATATAGTATATAGCGTGGCGTAGCAAATCAATCAACAATAGTACATAACAACACACCCTCTCAATAAATTAAAAGCTGAATTCTTAGTTTACATCATCCGGTCATAATATACATCAAATTAAACTAACTTGTCACAATAACACAACATGAGTCATAATATACAATCAATTAACCAACATATCATAACTAATAGTAACTACTCACAGCATATATATCGAAATAGGACTGAACTTGTTGATTGCCATCAGCGCGGATACACTATATCTGTATCCAAATAGTAGCGCCCTTGTGACAAGCGATGACCATGCTTCTTCTCAACGTGCCCAACCTCGTGCGACAAGAATGCATCCTTGGCGGCATACTCGATCTATTTTTGGGCAGTTAAAATCACCCCAAGGTATGATCAAAGTATACGTCGCCGGCATACGATCAAGTCCCAAAACCGTTGATGCAATGTTCACGAAGAAGCCCGGCGCCTGGACCGGCTAGATCTTTATACTCTTCTACATCAAGGTTAGGCACTATGTGCTTATTACAATGATTCTCTTCCTTCGGTTGGAGAAGCTTTATCCCGAGCACCTCTAGCAATTATGCGAAAGCTCTTGTCGGTCAATGATTCTCTTCCTTGATTGGAGAAGTGTTAGTGTAGCGGATAGTAGGGACAACTTCTCCGGATTCTCAACATTAGGGACCTTTGGGCCGGGGCTCGTAGCAAGCTCTGCTACTTCATCGGTCAAAAATTATTTCCTCATCCCCAATTGTTCTTTGCCTGCGCCACCCGGCGCTCCGGTTTTAAGGGATCCTGGCGGCTTGGTCTTGGTCATTGCCATTGACACCTTCTCCATACTTGTTCCAACTTGTGTACCCAACCATGAAACCTCGAAGGATTAGGTGGGCTTGGACTGAAAAGCGAACTTCGAGTATTGCACCTAGTTACGGCGGTCGACACATGGGCACCACATACCATTCCTACCAAAGGTGTTGGGTCTCGGCGCACATGGGCCTCGCGGCAGCTAGGAAAGATTGCAACCCATGTAAGTACTCATTCTTGTCGCGTCTCACAACGGTACATCCGGTGGCCGATCCCCATCATCTACAAAAATAAGGAGGTGTGATGAATCTTGGTTCGGCTTTTGTCCTCAAGCGCTCCGTGATCGATTCTTTTGGCATTCGCTAAATAATGCGTAAGCATAGGAGGTGTGATGAATACTTGTTGGGCTGAGCTGCGTGCCTTCGTCTTGCGGGTGAATACCTTTGGTCTAAAACAATGGATGGAACTTCTACTCATGTGTCAAATTTGATTTTGTGAGCGTCTACCTTGTCATCTTTTTTTTTTTTTTGTCATATTTTAAAAATTGAGATCTTGACTTCATAAGACTAATAGCCGAGAACTTGTTTGTTTTCTTGTGGCACTTCATTTGCCGCGGTTGATAGTGCACTTTTATGGTTTATTGAAACTTTGCTTTCAAGATGGCCTTGTGGTTTTGGAACTGATTTCTTTGTGTACACATCCGTAGTGATTACTTTGGTTGTGTGAAGGCTAGTGTTCTCAATGCACTCTGCGTGTTAATGCGGATTGAGCTTTATCATGGCAATGAATCAAGGCGAAGGGTCATTCGAAAGGACAAGCCTTTACAAAGCGGAGGCTACCTATCTTTGAATTCGCGGATGCTTGTGGATTGGATTACAATGAAATGAAGCAAAGGCGAAAAGCCTCGTCTTTGTGAGTTTGTGGATGATGAGGAACGATTTTGTTGGGCTATCCTTCCACATGGAGGATGAATTTGGAGCCCAACAAAGCGTAAACTTAGAGGACTTTGCAGCTCGGCGAGAAGATCCTCGGGAAGCATCCATGGGAGGAACAACTTCCAACTTGGAGCCTCGTCGCGTGCTTCGCGCGAGGTTCGGCGCGATACTCACCACCGACACCAAGGAGCGATCAAAATATAGTATATATACACACCAGCGTAGCAAAATCAATCATCAACGGTATATAGGCTGCCGTCACGTGCGTCGCGCTCCTCCGCTGCCCCCCCCCCCCCCCTGCGGTGTGTGCGCCACCACGAGAGAGAGAGGCGGTGTTGAAGTGTGTGGCAGCGCATTATATATATAATAATAATATGTCCGCGGTGTTATAACCTACGCGGCCGGAAAATGGCCCGGCTTCGTTGTACCACAAGAGAACGGGCCTAACATGCGAGTCAAATTCAGGCCCAAAGGAAGGCCGGCCTGGCGGAGGCGACGGAGGCCCGTTCAAACCGGATGTAGGCCCGGCCAAATTCGATCCCGAGTGCGAGGCGCGTGTCAACATCCATGTCGTCTCTAGCGGGGCGGGCGTAAGGGCTTCGAGACAAATACGGCGCGTGCACTGCGAGCGTCTGCTCACTGACATGTGCAGCAGCGTTTTAGACACCCGGACACTGTGGACTACGGCGACAACGCATGGCCCCGTAACATCGCGATTCTGAGGCGCGCAGCGCTGCGGCGTACGTTCAGCGATGCGTGTCGCAATACCCGACAGCGACCTGAACGACTAGCGACAAAACACATCTGTAAATGACCGCGCGTCGGTAGCGGTTCGCGACATGTAAAGACACTGCTAACACATCTCGCTAAACTATATCGCATCGGTAGTGGGTGAGACAAATCTGAACACTAACACAACTTCGTGCGAAACTATACCCGCGTCGGTAGGAGGCTGCGACATGTCTGAACACCGCTAACACAACTGCGAGAAAATAAACGTGGCGTCGGTAGTGGTTGCGACATGTACAGACACCTCTAACACAACTCATGCGAAAAATAAGCGGCGTCCGGTAGTGGTTCGCGACATGTACGGACACCTCTAACACAACTTATGCGAGAATAAGCGTCGCGACTTTAATTTAAGTGACCAGATTCTGAGACCCTTGCATGTTCCAAGCGTCGTTATCTGCGACGCAGCGTCTATGCGGTGTCAAGCAACCGCGGATGGTTCTCGACCCGCGCTGAAGTGCGTGAATCAGCGCATCGTCTATAATACTCGTAGCGATGCGGGCGGGCGGCGAAAAGGTAATGCGTAAGCAAAAACGGCGTCACGAATTAGGGTTGCATCCGCGGTCGATCGGTCTCAAAATGCGCTGTGATGAAAGCGGCGTGTCTGAGATCGTTGAATTCTGCGACACCGGTTTCAAAAAGCGTCTGCCGTAGCCGCGTGCGTGCCCGACCAGCAGCAGCGTGCGGATTAAGAAAACGAGGCGGCGTTACATGAACTGCGTGTTTGTAATGACCTCCTATTCTTGGCGCATATTGGTCTTGTGGGACCATCCATCGCCTATTACTCGGCGCTCGCCCGGCCAGCGGCGTCGGTAATGTCTAACACTGAGCGCTCGTTATTAGCGGCGTCTCTGCGGGCTCACGGCGGTTATTAGCCTTTTTTACATAGTGAAAGAGGCTGACGCGAAGAAGGTGGCGAATGACTTCGTGATTGCTAAGTCAAGCTCAAGCGGAAACAGGCGGAGCTCGCGGACCAGCGAAGGAGCTTCTCGAGGTTCAGGAGCGTCTTTGCCAAGGCGGAGGAGGGGGCAAAAAACTCAAAGGCGATCTTAGCGACAAGCTCGCGTCCAGGGCGGAGGTGGTCTGCGGCGTTCCGGCATTGGGGACATGGAAGATCGGTCCGACGGGTGGCGGCCATTCCTCATAAGGTGACGGAGGATGCCCGTAGGGTCACCCACAAAGGCGTCGGTGTCGTCTTCGCCCACTACCCTCTCTTCGGCGTTGAGGTGGTGAAGGCGAGGTGGCGATGTCCGCCGACTATGCGGTGGAGAGGAAAAGCTATCGTTTCCGAAGCCAAGACCGCGGAGCTGTCGCCAAGCTCTTCAAGCTCGTCATTGGCGAGCTTGGCGTCTTTGTGCCCCCTAGTTGGAGATGAAGGCGTTGAGCAACTGCTAGGGCGCGCATGAGCTTGCTCGGGATCCTTCTGGCAGGGGAGTCATCGCCTCAAGACCGGCCCGGCACAAGACTAGATGTAGGAGCTCGAGGGCGGGCCTCTAGTTATGAACTTTAAGTCCTCGAAGTCGAGGCAAATTGTAAAAAACAATGATGGCTCGTGCTTAGTAAGAATCATATTTTCTTCTCCTCATTGTATCTTGTTTTTTTACTTTGACTTCGTTTGAGTTCGCATTTTGAGAGATGATTGGCGGGCGTTCCTCCTTGCTTGGCGCGGCGCGGAGGTCGTTAGGCGGTCGCGCCATACTCGTAGTGGCGATCTCGTAACTTGGTGTTGCATTTCTTAAAGCGCAATCACTAGAAAGCGGGTTTAGAACCCATCTCTAATAACGGGCGCTAGAAATGCGCCCGTTGACATTCTAAGTGAAACCACCGGTGTCGGTGATAACACTAGGTACATCAGCGGTGATAGATCTTGCCAAATAAGATATTCATCCGCAAAAGCGCGCGGATCTATCATTGTAGCATTTCACCGGAAGTATTGAGGGGTATCGTTATTTATATTTTTCCCAAAGGAAGGCATGGTGTAAAAGTCTCTAATTCGGACATGGTCAAGATGACACGAATGTATAATAGACCAATGTTCATAATAGGGGTAGAATAAGATAGGTAGTAGGATAACTTGACACACACACTCAAGCCAATCTCAAGGATAAAGGTAAAAGAATGAATAAAAGAATAAGTCTAACATGGAGCGAGGCATATCCTAGATAGTCATGTCAAGATAGCGAGATACACACATGTTTTATGGTTAGAGATTCTAAGTCAAGATAGCCAAGGTCTTTCTTGAATTACTTGGGCACCGGCCAAGCGCCCAAGCTGGGAAGCTTAGGCAATTAGCTCTACGACACCGCCGAGCGTGGGGGGGATTTCAAAGGGACGGACAAGGCTTGTCATGACCAAACCGCCTACCCCCTCAACAGTGGGATGCACGCAAAAGATAGGCAACCCCTAGCCCGGACACCACGTCTACACTAGTGATTATCACTCTAGCGTGTTAACAAGGCTTACCCATCCCGGGGTCCTTCTACTAGGCGCCGCCCGAAGGAGCGACTACCAATCCCGCAACCCAACATCAACCAAGTCTAGCTCTAGATAGAACTCATCATATCGATCTAGCTCTTTGGTCTAAACATGTATGTATGATAGATTAAGCACGCGAAGTTCTATAGGACAAGATCATGATATAGGAACTATAGACTAGTTCTTCAACCACGATTATATCACAAGAACTTTGCTCTAATTCAAGAACACAACTATATTGATAAGTAGAGAACAAGAACAAGATGAAGAACTCTAAATTGCTCATACCGAATAGCTCCAAAATGTCTTGCTCTCCTTTTATTATCCTTGCCAAACTCCTCCTAAGTACAAACTAAAAAGAAGAAGGAAAAAAAGAAGAAGAAGAAGAAGAAAGAAGAAGAAGAGAAGAAGAAAGAAAGAAAAGAAAGAAAGGGGAGAGGAAGGCTTTCTTGTGTGGTGTGTGTTGAATGAGGGGGGAGAGGGCCTCTTTTTATAGGTAGAGGAGAGGGGGCTCATTGGAAAATGTCCCTCCCCACATGGAAGGAGCCAAAACCGTCCTTGGACACCTTCCAAATCTGCTTGAACCGACCATCCAATGTCGGCCTGACCCTCCATGGAAGGTAATGCACCGCCTCCCAAAGGCCCGAGCACGCCTCGGGGGAGGGTGCGGCCGCACTGCTGGGGTGTCTTGCGCGCACCCCGGTCGGCAAAATTTGAGCCGGCGGGGGTGGCGTTGTTGGGCACGAAAAGTTGTAGGGGCGGCGTTGGCTCGGCCCGATTCTGCGTGTTTTGTCCATTTCTCCCTTGGGCTTGATGTTCTTCCGGGGAATGCGCTTTCGAGGGGGTGCCTTTTTGGTATATTTTCCACTTGTTTCTTATATAAATCTGCTCAATAATAATTTGGACACTACAAGTGGAAATATGTGAGTAATAAATGTATATGTGTATAGTAAGGTATAGTTTCACCCCCTTATTGGTAGAATGTTGGCGTTAAAAATATGTCATTGGTGACCGTCAACAAACTCCCCCAAGCTTACCCTTTCTTGCGTCCTCGAGCAAAGATAAGTACTTGGTTGTTGATCGGGGAGTTGCTACTATGCGATTATGTTTCACAAGTGCGAGGGGTTATAATAAGATTTTTCTACTAGAGTTTGAATAAAATGGCACATCTTTTTCTCACCCTTTATTACCTTTCATCGTAGCGGGGCTTTTTAGCTTTTCTCAAAGTCTTGGGCGGTTGTCGATAGAGCGGTTATAACGAAAATACTTTTCATTCATCCTTTTGATTAACTTTCTCATCCGGGATTTATTTATTTAAGTTCTATTTTATTTTTTAGAAAGTATGGGCTTTATTGCTATATATATATATATTTTTTTTTTTTGGAGAGGTGGGCTCTGCTTTCGCCCTAGACTTTGTCTTTTATTTCCTCTCTTTTTTTTTTTTTTTTTTTTTTTTTTTTTTTTTGAGATGTGGGCTCTACTAAGCCCTCGGACACATGTCCATTTTTCATCTCTTTTTTTTTTTTTTTTTTTTTTTTTAGCATAGCCCATATCATTTCTCTTTTCTTTCAAATTAGATTCCCGGATGTCAAGTTTCTCTTTTTGGACGAAATCATAGCAAATCCATTTGTACCATATCATACTTGGCAACAACTTAGACTAGATAGAGCCTATGCAACCCACATGAATCGGGGTTTTTTTTTTTTTTTTTTTTTAGGATGAGTTTTTAGACTTAGCCACTAAACCCAAACTTTAGAGAAATTCGAATTATAAACTAGGCACGAGGCAAAACATAAAAAGCAGAGCAACTATTCATCATTTCAACGAGGGGGTAGAACTAAACATTTCTACAACACATATATATGGAGTGGAATAAGTCTCCTCTCTCTCTTTCTTCTTCCCCTCTTTTTTTTTTTCTCTCATATCTCATCATTCATATGAGATAAGAAAATAAGCTGAATGGAATGTGAGATACGAGTTACCTTTGTGGGAGTCCTCCCCAAGCTAGCTTTTGACTTACCTTCGGTTTATGAATGTTGCTAGCTTGTGAACGCTATGAATGGATCTTTGATTAACATGTCGTCTTTTGAGCGTGCCGGAGACTCCCCCCCAAGCTTGTCTTGTGATGATCTTGGAAGAGTGGGACAACCATTCTTGGGGTTTCAAAGGTTTTAAAGGTTTTTATTTATTTTTATATTTTATCATTATCATTATTATTATTTTTTTGGTTCACCAAACAACCACGATCTCCATTGTCATCTCTTGGACTTACCCTCATGATGTTGATAAATTCCTGTAGGGGGTTAGTCCATATGGTCGACCAAATTCTACACTAGCGACTCTGATTCAATAATTAAATTCGACTCCATGTCTAATCGATTAGGGTAGACTTTTTTGACCTAAGCACCATGCTTAATTCAAAACACCTATGGAAGTATGATCATTCGAATAACCAAAACTTCCAAACCAAAACATGCCAACATAGAAAAAGGGCGCATGAAATGAAAACAAGATTCATCCAATGGAGATAAAAGGTATTGCAAAGGCGAACAAAATGATTATAGTTTTTTTTATATACTAAAAATTTATTCAAAAAATATGGTTTGTTTGAGGAAAATATTTTTTCTTAGTTTTTTAGAAGAATTTATTTTATTTATAAAGATTTTTATTTTAGTTTTTTTTTGAAAATATTTACTTATAGATTTTTTGTGTAGTAAATATTTTTGTTTATTTTGATAATAAAATATTTTATAAAACACATTTTTTTTGGAAGGTAATGGACAAAGGATGGATGAGTGTGTAGGTTTCTCATTACCTTGGTAGGGTCCTCCCCCAAAGCTAGCTCAATGCTCATCGGATCGGGGTTTCACCCCGTGCTCTTTGACTTTTCTGCATGGTTAGTATATGGTAGATTCACGAGTGGACTTACCATCCTTCGTGATTACCAAAATTCAAAGCATATGCGGGGAAGAAGCATTCGAGCAAGCTAGGTGTTGAAGATTTTTTTTTTTTTTTATTATAAAAGGGAGGACAAAAAGCTTCACCAAACTTTTCAAACTCAAACAAGGCTAAGATAAAAGATGCAATGTAAGTCTAGCCTTGCTTTATCTCCATCAAAGAATAATTCTACTGTTTATGATGTCGGCCCTAGGTTCATTAATCAAATATCAACACCATGTCAAAATTTTGATTAAAGAAGACCATTTTAACCCAAGCACCATGCTTGATTTAAAAAGACCTATGGATGTATCGCATGAGAAGACATGCAAACACATCAAACCGGATCATATTTCATAAACAAAGAAAACATGATTTTTTTATGGAGATAAATATGAGTAAAAAAAAATTGGTGAATTATTACCTTTGTATACACGGTGTGTGTGTACCATCCAGCATGAAGGAAAAAAACGTTGAGACTCTGCGGTGGTAGCTTGATAATCCATCTCGGGCGGGCCACAAGGCTTAGGTGATACACACATGTAGTGTATATGGACCATGGGCCTTAGTGGTCACAAAGGTGTAAGGAGGATGTTCCTCCTTTCCTTTACCCTTTCTTTTTTTTTTTTTTTTTATTGGACCTTCGCATGCACGAGTGTACTTGGCCATGGCAGCTTGAAGATAGAGTTCAAGTTCTTTGCATCGGTGGCATGATGATCTTGGTTTGGTTTATGACTTCCTCACACCGAAGTAGGGGAGGCGGACCAAACTCACTTTCGGAGTAAGCAAAGGTCTTGGGAGAGAAAGATCCTTCTTGCTTACATGGAAGCAATGCCGGGTGGAGTCGGTGCCTTCATTGTTTATTTTGGCCATATGGGGCCAACTTTGCTCCTCTCTCCTCTTATTTCTTTCTCGCTTTTTTTTTTTTCTCTCTTTTTTTTTGCGCAACACTTTTTTTCGATAATACTTCTCTCTTTTTTTTTTTTTCTATATATATCTTTTTTTTTCAACTCTTTTTTTTTTTTTCTTTTCCTTTTTTTTTAATCTCTTATTTATCTCTCTTTTTTTTTCTCTTTTTTTTTTTTTTTCACTTCTTTTACTTTTTTTTATGATCCTTGTGCGTGGAACTTGATATTATCACCGTCCTCCCTCTCACACTTGTACTTTCATGAAAAAGTCGAGTGTGCAAGGTCGAGGTCTCCTTTTGAGTGCGTTCCTCCGCCCAAGAGCATCAAAGTTTTCTTATTGATCGATGTAGCCCCCATGTTTTTTCAAGCATCGCGTGCTCCTTTGTTCTTCTTAGTCTTCACCTGAAATGGTTAGTGACAAGAATACCCGAAGGTGCATACTAACTTGATAACATGTTCTTGCTTTTTATTTATAAGAATTTTTTTTTTTTTTAGATAAACCTAAGATGAACAAAGATCACTACACATGCATATTATCGGGAACATGTCCTAATAGATCATCCTTTTAACCAACGCCTTCCCGACAGCGGCGCCGAGAAATGCTTGTTGCATTTCTTAAAAAAGCATAATCACTAGAAACGAGTTTAGAACCCATCTCTAATACTTGGCGCCGAGAAATGCGCGTTGACATTCCTAAGTGAAACCACCGTGTCGGTGATAACACTAGGTACATCAACGGTGATAGATCTTGCCAAATAAGATATTCATCCGCAAAAGCGCCGCGGATCTATCATTGTAGCATTTCACCGGAAGTATTGAGGGGTATAGGTTATTTATATTTTTCCCAAAGGAAGGCATGGTGTAAAAGTCTCTAATTCGGACATGGTCAAGATGACACGAATGTATAATAGACCAATGTTCATAATAGGGGTAGAATAAGATAGGTAGTAGGATAACTTGACACACACACTCAAGCCAATCTCAAGGATAAAGGTAAAAAAATGAATAAAAGAATAAGTCTAACATGGAGCGAGGCATATCCTAGATAGTCATGTCAAGATAGCAGATACACACATGTTTTATGGTTAGAGATTCTAAGTCAAGATAGCCAAGGTCTTTCTGAATTACCGGGCACCGGCCAACGCCTAAACCCCGGGAAGCTTCCGCAATTAGCTCTCACGACCACGGCCGAATGTGGGGGATTTCAAAGGGGCGGACAAGGCTTGTCGCGACCAAACCGCCTACCCCCCCCTCAACCATGGGATGCACCGCAAAAAAGATAGGCAACCCCTAGCCCGGACACCACGTCTACACTAAGTGATTATCACTCTAAGCGTGTTAACAAGGCTTACGTCCCGTCCCCCCGGGTCCTTCTACTAGAGCACCACCCGAAGGAGCGACTACCAATCCCGCAACCCAACATCAACCAAGTCTAGCTCTAGATAGAACTCATCATATCGATCTAGCTCTTTGGTCTAAACATGTATGTATGATATAGATTAAGCACGAAGTTCTATAGGACAAGATCATGATATAGGAACTATAGACTAGTTCTTCAACCACGATTATATCACAAGAACTTTGCTCTAATTCAAGAACACAACTATATTGATAAGTAGAGAACAAGAACAAGATGAAGAACTCTAAATTGCTCATACCGAATAGCTCCAAAATGTCTTGCTCTCCTTTTATTATCCTTGCCAAACTCCTCCTAAGTACAAACTAAAAAAAGAAGAAGGAAAAAAAGAAGAAGAAGAAGAAGAAAGAAGAAGAAGAAGAAGAAAAAGAAGAAGAAAAAGAGAGGCTTTCTTGTGTGGTGTGTGTTGAATGAGGGGAGAGGGCCTCTTTTTATAGGTAGAGGAGAGGGGGCTCATTGGAAAATGTCCCTTCCCACATGGAAGGAGCCAAAACCGTCCTTGGACACCTTCCAAATCTGCTTGAACCGACCATCCAACGTCGGCCACACCCTCCATGGAAGGTAATGCACCGCCTCCCGGCGGGCCCGAGTCGCCTCGGGGAGGGTGCGGCCGCACACAGGATGCTTGGCGCACCCCTCGGTCCAGCAAAATTTGAGCTTCGGCGGGGGTGGCGTTGTTGGGCTGAAAAGTTGTAGGGCGGCGTTGGCTCGGCCCAGTTCTGCGTGTTTTGTCCATTTCTCCCTTGGGCTTGATGTTCTTCAGGAATGCGCTTTCCAGGGAGGTGCCTTTTGGTACATTTTCCACTTGTTTCTTATATAAATCTGCTCAATAATAATTTGGACACTACAAGTGGAAATATGTGAGTAATAAATGTATATGTGTGTAGTAAGGTATAGTTTCACCCCCTTATTGGTAGAATGTTGGCGTTAAAAATATGTATGTTGGTGACCGTCAACACTTGGTCATTTCAAAACGTTATTCGATTAGGAGAAGTGAATCACGAGGTTGTGAGTTTGGCCAAGCTCGAGGTCACGATCAGTGGCCCAGCGTTTAGCGTGAGCTTCGGCGTAGAGCTCAGGGGCTTGAGCTAGAGGTTTGCTTGAAAAAATGATGTGTGAAAAACGTGGGGTATCGCCCCATTCCTGTAACCCCGAGCAAGGTGGGTCTTTGCAAGAGAAAAGGCCGGCCATTGCTCATTTGGACTAAGGAAAAGAGTTCGAGATGCTTGCACAAGTTGTTGCATTGAGTTGTCAATTTTAGATCTTTTCGACTACAACATTTCAAGGTACACTTAGGGGTAGAAGCGGCGTAGCTATTCAATGTTCCACGCGTTGGTGAGGATGCAACCCCTAATGGTCTTTGAGCTTGTATGTGCGGGGCC
Organism: Hyparrhenia diplandra; assembly: GCA_015847255.1. Classification (NCBI taxonomy): domain Eukaryota; kingdom Viridiplantae; phylum Streptophyta; class Magnoliopsida; order Poales; family Poaceae; genus Hyparrhenia; species Hyparrhenia diplandra. Next base: position 26,141 of record JADLZK010004227.1, on the reverse strand, counting down.
TCGGCACTTGGTCGATGGTGAAGGGGCCTTCCCATGGTGCTGCGAGGAAACTTGCGGGATCCTTTGAGCTCTGGCGGACTCAGCGCCCAGGGGCGTGAGTCGCCCGGCGGCTGAGCGCTCGACCCTTGGCGTGGCGGTCGTGAAATGCCGTCTCATGGACTCTGGTGCCCTTGCGGAGTGGATGGCGCGTTGATGTCGCGGGCCTCGTCGGTGATCGGCCGCGTCTTGAGCAATGCTTCGGTTGTTGTCGTTGTAGGCCTGAACTTCCGGAGGGCGAGCCGTGCCTCGGGTCGGTGGGGGCAGCGGCTTCGGACCGAAGATGAGGGAAGAAGGGGTGTGTCCGTGGCCCGCGGGGTGGTGCGAAGACTCCATACAGCGGAGGGAGCTTGGCGAGCCATCATCTATGGCGAACTTCTCAGGCCTTTTTGAAGATGCGTGACTTAGCGCCTGCGGAGATCATGCCATTAGCTCATTCTACACGCCCATTGGTTCCTTGGGTGGCCCGGCCCGAGCACCGTGTCCCGCATCAATGCCGTGCTTTTGTTGCACAGATCAATGAAGACTTCTCCCATGAAGTTGGTGCCGGTGTCCGTGATGATGGAGTTCGGGACCCGAACGGTGGATGATGCGGTGAAGAACTTGGCGGTCTCCCACGGCTTAGCGGATTTGATGGGCATGACCTCGATCCACTTGGAGAATTTACGATGGCAACGGCGGATGCGTGTAGCTCCGGCGTCTTCTTGAAAAGGCCCTACCATGTCGAGGGCCCCAAACCATAAAGGCCAAGTGAGGGAATCGTCTGGAGGCGGCGGAGGTGAGGGTGGGTGCAGCAAGGCGAACCCCTCCTCGGCCTCGTGCGACGAGGGTTGGCGTCGCGGCACGCGGTCGGGCCGATGAAACTGCCGCCGAAGGCCTTCCCGGCGAGCTCATGGCGCTGCATGGTGGCGCACCGCTTTGCATGGATCTCCTTGGCGAGCTCTTCCCTTGCTCGAGCGTGGCCTTGTGGCCCGGAGGGCGCCCAGGGCCCCACGTCGGTAGAGTTCTTCCCGATGAGGACGAAAGACTTGGCTCTACGGGCGGCCGCCTCGACTCTTCCGTCACGGGGGAGCACGCGCCTTCCTTCCAGCCATTGCGGCGGGACCCGCGGTCGGGTTTTTCGAGTCCCGGTCGAGCTCGGCCCGTCCGGGCCCGCCCTTCTGGCCGTGCGGGACGAGCTCGTGGCCCGCATGCATGCCCCTCGCTGCGGGGCGAGCTCAAAAAACGTGGTGACGATCAATCTCCATGGGATCCCGGTCGCGCGTTGGTGACCGGTCGCGCGTGGTGGTCGTGGGTTCGCCAGCAGTCATATCGAGGGCTTGTCTTTGCTCGTGCATGAAGGCGCCCGGTGGGACGACGGCCCGTCGGAGGCGAGCAGCGGGGCGTCGGCGTCATTGTTGGTGGCGATGAATGTGGTTGACCTCGAGCCCGTGGAAGTGTTCCTGAGCTGCGAACCTTGATGATATCACGCCATCTTAGGGTTAATGCAATCGACCTCTTTCACGACTTGATTCCTTATATGAGCTGCGGGTTGCCCTGACCTCGAGGTGCGGACCCGGCCAGGAGCTCGTGAGCGCGATGCAACCTATTCACCGGCGCCTCGTATTCGGCTAGGTTGTTGAGGCGGGAAGTGGAGGCGGATCGGTATTGCATACCCACCTTGTTCGGAGGAGATGAACACCGGCCAGACTCCGTGCGTATTTCTTCACGGGCCGTCAAAAGTACATGATCTAGTACTCCACATCGTCGGGCACGGGGGGCTACTCGACCTCGGTCCATTCGCGATGAAGTCGGCGGGGCTTGCGACTTTATGGAGTCTCGGGCGCATAGGTGATGTCGACCCCATGAGCTTCGATAGCCCACTTGGCCATGCGACCCGCAACCTCGGGGCTGCGGATGATCTCACCGAGGGGGTACCAGGGAGGCGACCGTGACGGGGTGGGGTCGAAGTAGTGTCGCGACTTGCGACGGGTGATGGGGAGCGCGATACCACGAGCTTTTCGCGGCGTTGGCGCAGCGTCTTGGTGTCGGAGAGGACCCGGCGATGAAATGGCGGTATTTGGACTTTGAGCACGTGGCCCTCCTCTTCTCTTTCGACCACGAGCACGGTGCCCTACGACCCGAGGTCGCCGAGATGTAGGGAGGGACGGGCTCTTACGGGGCGGTGCCACGAGCACGAGGCGGATCGTGAGGCGCCGAGTCGAGGGCTGCTGGGCCTCGTCGGTCAGTGTGGCGCTCGGTCTTCTTTAGAAGTTTAATACAGGCTGGGAGGCTCCGCTCTCCTAGTCGAGGCTATGAATCGGCGGGGGGGAGACACGGCCAGTGAGCCAGCCATGCTCCTTGACATTCTTGATTGGCCCCATACTCATGATGGCGGTGATTTTTCGGGATTGGCCCCGATGCGCCTTCGGACCGCGACGAATCCGGTAGTTTCCCTCGGCGGGACCCCGAGCGCATTTTCGGGTTGAGCTTGACTCCGCTCCGCGGGCTTAGCGAAGACCTTTGAGTCGGGGGGCGAGCTCTCCGGCGTTTTGTCTTGGCAACGATGTCATCGGCGTAGGCCGACGACGAGCTTCCCAAGGAGCTCTTTGAAGACTTTTACGCATGCACCTTTGGAAGGTGGCTCCAGCGTTTTTCAAACCGAAGGGCATTGTTACATAACAAAAAGCACCGAACGGAGTGATGAAGGAGGTGGCGGCTGATCGAGCTCGTTCATCGCGATCTGGTGGTAGCGGGAGTAGGCATCAAGAAAACATAGTGTTTCGCACCGAGGAGGTGGAATCAACAATTTGATCGATCGCGCGCGGCAAAGGAAGCGGATCCTTAGGGCATGCTTTGTTGAGACTCGTATAGTCAACACACATTCTCCATTTCCCATTTTCTTCTTAACTAGTACGGGGTTGGCTATCCACTCGGGATGATACACCTCCTTGATAAACCTAGCGGCTAAGAGCTTGTCTATCTCCTTGGCGATTGCTTGGCGTCGGGCGTCGTCGAAAATGTCGAGCCTTTGCTTCACCGGCCGAGGCCGGGTTTGATGTTCAAGGAGGTGCTCGGTGACTTCCCTCGGTATGCCGGGCATATCCGAAGCCTCCATGCGAGAATACGTCGAGGTTTCTGACGCGAGGAAGTCGGCAGCTCGATTTCCTATTTGGGGGTGAGCTCGGCACCCACGGAGAGAGTGCGCCCATCCCCACGCCGACCACCACCTCCTTGGCGTCCTTCGGGCTCGAGCGTGCCGGTGACCTTCTCGAGCTCGCCGGATGAGCTCGTGCCCGCCATCTTTCCGAGCTTGTCCGATGAGCTTGCGTGCTTGCCACATCTTCTTGAGCTCGGGAGTCTTGGCATTGGCCCAGGCCGCCATCTTGGGCAGCATTGCGGCCGATCTCGGCGGCGCGCGTCGCGGAGCGGGCGGCAACCTCGCGGACGAAGCGCCCGAAGGTAGAGTCGGGTGATGACCCCCTTGGGGGGATCTTGAGCGAGGTAGGTGTAGTTGGGGACATCCATGAACCGCGCATATACGGCGCCCCAAGGGCGTGGTGGCGTTCACGAGCGGGACACGTCGGCGGTGAGGACCTCCTTGCGGAAGTTGTTCGAGTCTTAGAAGGTGATGGGAAGATCGATCCGCCCAGGCGGGACCATCGCCCTTTCCCGGCTGCGCCATGGTCCGGGTCAGCCCGGAGGGCGAGTCGTGCCTTGGGGATGCCAAAGGGCTTGAAGCGCGTGGATGTAAGAGGGAGGTTGAGGGCGGCGCCGGCGTCGTCCATTAGCACCTTCCCGAGGCGCATGGTGCCGATGATGGGGTCGGCGACAGTGGATACCTCCCGGTGCGGGATGTGACGGGGTGATCGGCTGTCGAAGGTGATTGCCGAGCTCGACCGCCGGGTGCTCGGGCGCGTGGCCGGCTCGGGTGAAAGAGGGACCGCGATGGGTAAGCTTACGTCGCTTGGACTCGTGGCGGGGGCTCCACCGAACAGCGATGATCGCGCCGTGCCGATGTAGGCGTCACCCTCGGCGTCTCCGAGGCGTCTGACCTTCGCCCACAGTGCCTCTACCTTGGGACCACCACGCCCGAGTGCCCATGGCGTTGCTTCTTCGCCCTTGGAGATGAGGCAATCCTTCATCTTGTGCTTGGCGGGGCCCCTCGTGGTGGGGGCACTTTTCTCGAGCATCTTGTCGAAGTACTCCTTGGGGACGAATGACTTGCCCTTCGCTCTTATTTGTAGACGTCAGATCACGCCACGCGAACTTCGTAAAGTGTTCAGGTGGTCCTCGCGGCGAGTTGGCGCTTGTTCTTCTTCTTCGGAGTGCTTTCTTCCCCCTTTAGCGGGGCTTCAGGCCCTCGCGTCCTCATAATGTTAAGCCCTTGGGTCTGCCCTTGCTGTGTGGCGGGGCGGCGTCCTCTCCCTCCCGCATGGCGGCGTGTGGCGAGGTCGAGGCTCCTTCACTGTTTTTGGGCTTCTTGGCCTTGAGGCTCGCGGATCGGGCTCGCGGTGGTGCGAAGGTGAGCAACGGTGATGATCTCTGGTCGGAGGCCTTGGAAGGTTGTTTCGCGGAGATTGGAGCGCTGATGTGGTCGCCGCTGTGCTCTCCCCTTCTTAACCTTGCACCCTCATGGTCCCACGCCGTACTGCCTGGTGTAGGTGCCACGGAAGTTCTTGACGGCGACGCGTCGCGCGGTCTCCCAGTCACGGATCGCCCCCTGGCGGGTGCGCTCGAGCCGGGACCGGCCGAGATCGCAGGGAGAGGGCGGGAGGTTGCGGATGATGAAGTAGTCGCTGCCGGGCCTCACGCCTGGCATCCGGTGGGCGAGCAGTCATCGAGCTAATGCGAGCGTCGGCCTCCCCGCTACTCTCTCGCCGCATCGGGTTGGAGCTTGGAAGAGGTGAGGGAACGGAGCGTCGTGGATGCGCTGAAAGCCGAACGCCCTCGGCCTCCTCGAGTCGACCCTCGAAGTTGCGGGCGATCCCGCTTTGGCGACGGGCTCGGTCGACGTCGCAAGGCCGCTGCGGCTCTTTCATCTTCCCTCATGGCATCGCGCCCCGCCGCTTTGCCGTGCGTCTTGGTCGGTCGTCGCGGCGGTCGTCTCGGCCGATGCCGTCGGCGGTCGTCGCGGCGGTCATCGTGGTGGCAGCACGTCGTCGCGGTGTGCTTGTCCGTGTGGGCCTACGCCTTCGCGGCGGGCATTGGCGTGTCCGTGCGTCGTGGTTCGCCGCAGCGCCCGGCATCGTGGACGGCCGAGTGCGAGGAGGCTCGTGCTCCTCTGGCCGGCGGTGTGACGGCCCCGAGCTGGCCGCCTGGCTGGGCCTGCGCCTCCGCGTGTCGGCTACGCTGTGAGCTCGTCGTGCCTCGGGTTCCTTGGGGACCGGGCAACGTCGCAGGAGTAGCATAGCGGCCTGGGTTCTGGGAGCTCTCCCGAACAGCGGGAGCTCGTTCGCGCCCTTGGTCGTGAAGTTGTCACGGTCGTGCACCTCACGGCTCGTGCTCGTGCTCGTGCTGTGCTGTTTCCTCCCTCTTTCGGCGATGAGGGCCTCCACTCTCGGGCAGCTTCTCGCTTCGGCTCACCGGTCCGTCCAGGGCGATGTCTTGACCGCGATCTCGATCGGCGGCAGCGCTGCCGGACGCGAAGTGCCGGGAGTGTGCTTTCGGATGAGTGCCGGCTCGAGGGGTGCTGGTCTGCTGCGTCCTCGGGGTGTGGCACACCCACGCCTTGCGCGACGGTCGCGATCCATGAGGCTCATCTTTGTCGGCGGCGAGCTCGAGGCTCGTGGATCCCGGTCCCCGAGGCTGGTCGCCCTAGAAGAGAGGAAGGCCCGGGCGCCGGTGTCGGGTACATCTTGGCGTATGCGCCTTGAACGTCAACCGGCCGGCGCCTCCTCTTCCGGTGGGCGGGGGCACGGCGTTGCGGTGGAGAAAGTTACGTCGCGAGCAGGCTTTGTGTGGGCTCGAGCCGGGATGTGTTCGAGTGTAGGTCCTTGATGAGGACAAGAAGAGCGATCCGCGGCGGTGCGGATGGAGGCGGTGGGGCGCGGAGAGGGTTCCGGCCCATGCTCGTGAGGGCCCAGTCGGTAGCGCCCGCGGGCGGTTGGGGATGTCCTCGCGCCGCATAGGGGGGGTGAAGACGACTCAGCCGATGGATCGCTCCCGGCTCGGTGCCGGAGAAGTCGAGGTCCCGGCGCATTGTGGGCGCTCCGGACGTCGGTGAAGTGGAGGAAGCCATCGGAGTAAGGATCGTCACACTAGTCTTTGCCTCTACCGCGCGCCAACCGGCCGTGGTCTAATACCACCGCCACAAGATATCTACTGGCTAGCGCGTGCTCCGATGGCCTAGCTCTAGAGACAATGACACAAGATGTATCTTGGTTCAGGGCCCCAAGCACCCTAGTCCGGTGGTGATCACTATCCGAGCTCGGATGCTCATAATGGGGCTAGTACAAGGCGGAGAGAGAGGGAGCGTGCTCCCAAGTCTTTGTGATTGAGGCGAGTGCCAATATCGGGTGGAGAGTGAGTGAGATTGGAATGCTATGAAGCTAGGAGTCCTGCCTCAAACCGATGGCAAGGGGTCCCTTTTATAGTCGCAAGGGGGAGTGTACATAGGTGCCATTGCCGGTCGAGGACTAAAGAGGAGAAGGGAGTAAAATCGCGGGGGGTGGAGATGCAAAAAAGAGTCGGTTGATGAGCTCGTGGCGCGGTGAGGCTCGTTCGAGCTTCGAAGGTGTGCCCGGCGTTACAATTGGTCGCCGTCGCATACCGGGATTGCGGGTTGGCGGTGGCGATCGTCCGCCGCCCCCAATCATAGTAGGAATACATCCCTTCGGTATGGGGGCGACCATACCGCGTGGGGGCGGCGTGACGGGTGTACCTGTATGGTCTTGTAGGGGGGTGGTTGAAGGTAGCGGGGTATGGAGAGATGCATCCGTCACCGTTTCTGCGGCCTTTGTGACCCCGCATGGCTCACAAAGTGCTCGCGGGGGTTGTTGAGCTTCGTTAGGAGTGGTTGACCAACTTTGTACCCGGCTTCCCCGGAAGGCGCGAAGTGAGCTCTAGCTTCGTCTTCTTTGTTCAATCATAGGGACCATAGTAGAGCTTCGTAGCCGGGAGAGCTCGGCGGCGGGAAGAGCTCTGGCGTCCTGAGGCTTCGGCGGGAGGGAGCTCGGCGGCGGCGAGGCTCTTCGCCTTGAGCTCGGCCGAGGGGAGCTCGGGCGAGAGCGGGAAGAAAGAGCCCTCGGCCGTCCGTGCTCCCGCCGGGATCGAGAGGACTTCGATCGGGGAGTGGCCCAGGCGCGTCGTGGCAGACGGTCAGAGTTTATGTGCGTCTTGGTGATCTGGACTTTTGTTTTGAATCGGATTGTCCTTTGGGGGCGTCAAAGTATCGATCCCCACATATACATACGGCCCCTTTGTTTAATGAAGTGGAATCCCTAAAGCGGGTGGTTTGCGGTCCGATGGTAGGAGACCGGTCAGTGGACGCTAGCCCACTGTGTTTAAAATTGCTCGCGTGCTTTCGGGGTCTCTGGGCGTTATCGTTAAGTGGTAAGCTTGCGTGTGTTTATAGGGGTGATTGTGCTTAGTCTGAACGGTGTACCGTGTAATTCCTAAAAAAAAATCGGAATCATGAGCTGGCCATCCCTTGTGCGGCCGCGCTCCAGCAGTCCAGCGGACGCTGCATGGCCGGGATCGTACAATCATGGCCGATGGTTCCTCCGCTCGTTGATATAGGACTTCGGGCCAAAGGGTGGTTCTTGCCGGGCGCTTGCGCATCATCAATTTGTAAAATCAGGCATGTGCTTGAAAATAATAATTGGGGTAACAAAATCCCCATCTCTTTAACATGTTTGTAACATGTTTATCATACAATGGAACTTTACCTTTGCAAAAGAAAAAAGGGTGGTCGGACCGTCAGGGTGACCGCTCTTCACCAGTCGGAGGGTAGATTTTCGGGAGAAAACAGCTCCGTACATAAAAACAGGATAAATCATCATCAAATAGAATAAAATACTTTTTAATCTGCCTTTTGGCTGGTGGTGCCTGGCGCCGTCTACCCGTGCGGAGGAGGAGGGGAGAGCCGGAGAGGCCTGGAGGGGGAGCCTGCAACCACCATGGATTCCGACCTCTGGATCTCGCGTCTCATGGCCGCCAAGCGGCAGTTTGCGCTGCAGCGCGCGCAGCGCCAGCACGCCGCCCCGTCATCCCATCACGGTACCTTTCCTTCTCGTTTCTTCTTTCGGGGAATCGGGGCAGAGAAATGCGACCTTTCTTCAGCTGGTGATTGTTCCAGCGGGGCAAAATTTTGTCCCGGATTGGGTCGCATCGTGGCGAAGCTTGTTTCTTGGATCTCCATTCCCCTTGACGCGATTAGGAGCTCGCCGCTAATTTCTAGTATTTTCCGCGATTTTGTTGGATTCACTAGGTGTCAGGTGAGCACCTAAAGTAGGTTCGATTTTGCAGCAGAATGCATCTTACTTTCTCCATTTAGTTGCCGGCGTAGGTCCAAATAAAAAGAGAGGAAGATTTTAGACATAGCGGGACTTCTACAGCGTATGAACAAATTATGTTGTTATAATGTCAATAGATTATACAAGTATCAAACGTTGTAATCCTTTGAATACTAGACAAATCTGAAATGTGCAGTTTTTCTCATTTTAGATAATCCAGATATCAATCACATCTTTGGAAATTGACAAATGTTTCTAGGTAATTTGTGCTAACCTATCCATGACACTTTAGACACAAGACACTTTGTTGGGGCTACTGCTGTTGCGTAGGAAGTATGAATGGGAGACTAGAGGATGAGGCTTAAACCCCAGCGGTGAGGGCGCAGCGCGCAGTACTCGACACCGAGAACTAGCACTGGAGCGCTGAGCGAAGCATAAGAGCGAGAGAGATTAACTCAATCTCAGGCTGACCTTTATTAATCAAAAGTGTTCGATACTTATACTTCCAATCCTAACAACTTTAAGGTAAAGCAAAGGAGTAACAACCAAATGACTCGGGCAGCCTAAGCGATCGGATCTAGCAACTGAACTTGAGCGCTTCCTGGCGCGCCCTTTGGTGGTGACCGCGCTATGGCCGGCGTGACAGTGTCCACCTCTTAGCCGCTTCCCTTCTTCCTTTTCGTACACCTTTCCCACCATAACATATCTTCCCCCTTGAAGAACAACTCATCCTCGAGCTGGAAGGAGGGGGAAGCGTGCACGAAGTCCTCGAGGTCTCCCAGGTTGCTTAGTCTTTGGGTAGCTGGTCCCACTAGATCAAAAGCGTGCCATGCCCTGCGGGCGTAACTGCGCGCAAGCAGGCGCGCGGCCGGCCTGAAGCAACATGCGCCCATGACAAAGCGGAGGGCAGTGTAGGTGGGGCCGTCGGCAGCGTGTCTCCATGAAATGGCTTTAGGATGCCCACTTGAAAGACATCATGGATGCATGCACGAGGCAATAGGCCACTTCACCAATGCGTTCCATGACCTGGGAAAGAACCAGCGAACAGGGGCTCAGCTAGGTTGTTGGGGCTACTGCTGTTGCGTAGGAAGTATGAATGGGAGACTGGAGGACAAGGCTGGAACCCGTGGCGGCGAGGAGGCAGCGCCGTACTTGATGCCAAGAACTAGGGCTGGAATGCAAGAGCGAGAATGCCAAAGAGCGAGAGAGATTAACTCAATCTCTAGTGACCTTCATTACAAAAAGTGTTCGATACTTATACATATACTTGAATCCTAACAATTTTGAGCTAAAGCAAAGGAGTAACAACCAAATGACTCAGACCTCTAAACGATCGGATCTAGCACCTGAACTTGAGCGCGCGTCGCTGCGACGCTGGTGACTGTGCTCTGGCCGGCGTGACACAGTCCCACCTCTCAATCGATTCCCTTCTTCCTTTTCGTACACCTTGCCCACCATAACACACTTGTACAACACTATTGGTCTAGAAATTTATTTCTGAAATGATGCTGCAGATTTTTCTTTGAGATATGGCTTTCCTTTTTGGTATTCCAGATATGCCCATTCCTTTGAGATGAAAGGTGCTATCAGTGTTGTTATATTTTTATATATTTTTCTTATGTTGCTTGCTGTTCAATTCATTTTTCCTTACCGCATGCAGATCGAAATGAATCTGTTTCTATAAAGACACTTTGTTTATTTCACAAATAAACACTCTTGCAGATCGATTGGTTATGATGATATCGAACCTGAGGATGATGTGCGCTCAGACTTCCCATGCCCTTACTGTTATGAAGACCATGATGTTTACTTCTCTCTGCGCCCATTTGGAGGGCCGAAGAGGCACCCGTTTGAGTCTAAAATTGTGGTGAGTTCAGCTCCTTCTAATTGTGCAATATTTACAGGAAATTGCATATTTAAAGCAAGCTAAATCCATAGTAGTGACATTCTGTTTGAGATGTAAGAACTATGTACTATAATTGGTCCTCGGTCCTCTATATGTAATGTTAAAAAGATGCAGTACTATTTAGCTACCAGTTCTTTATGCTGAATATCCATATGATATTTTCCCACAAATTGATGTTATTTTTTTCAGACATGGCCCACAAATTGTTGTTGGACATTACATTTATTGGTTGTTGTAGCCAAATATTATTTATACAAGAACAAGATATATATTAGCAAGTGTTCAGATCAGAATGATAGTTTTTTTTATTCAAATAATACTTCTCATTCTTCGATCATGAAAACTAATAGGGATGCAATAATCATGGTTTTGACATTATTTTACATGACATGCAATCTTATTCAACCGATATAAGCTTGTCTATCCACAAACTTGATTGACTAGAGGTGCATGTAAAATACCTCATGCTAGCTGATCTAGATTACTTGGCAAGGAAGGACTGCTCCCTCGGTATTGCACTAAGAAGTTGAAGGTTACTTGACATGCTAGCCAAGCTTGAAACATAGTCACTATGTTCTAGTTCAAGGTCTACAATAGTATTAGGCAATATGTCAAGGGGCTTGACTGAGAGGGGAGCCCTGGGGAGAGCGTATATGGTGGTGGGCCGGTGGCGTTAGGGTAGAGGAGGAGGCGGTGCACAAGCAGGGAGGAGAGAGAGAGAGAGAGAGAGAGAGAGAGAGGGCGCTCAGGAGAGGAAGGAGAGAGAGAGGAGATAAGCCTTTCAACGATTACTTTCTTGATCTCAATGATTACATGGTCTAGTATTTATAGTCCCTATGGGACTTGATCCTAAGCAACTCTGGGAGATCCTTATAAGATTGGATTCTCCTTTCCAACTTACAAACTCTGATTACTTAACTAATCAATCTCTTTTCAAAACCTCCTAGGACTCGATATGGTAACTAGATAGCTTGGCGGTGGCGGCCCCCTCCACCTGGGTCGTGGCCCCTTAGGGCTTGGCTTTGTGGAGGCTTGGCGCTCCTTCTTGGGCCCTCACTGGCACACTTGTCTCATCAAGGGGGTGGCCTGTGTGTTGGACGTATGACACAGTACAATTAGAAAAAAAAAAAGTCAGGATCTTTCTATTGCTTCTAGGTCTATTTTCATTGTTGGTAGGCAACAGATGGTGATTACCAACAGGTGTCTGAATGGCCTCTAGCAAGACCTAGAACTCATCTATACAAGTACCTATTTGTATGTGGCACAAGCTTATAGTTTCACCCTAAGCTAGGTTTTCCCTTGACATCTAAACTTTTGAGCATAAACCCACCCATCCATATACAGACCCACGTGCACCCACCCACACCCACATGCTCACAGAAATTAATGTGTGATGGTTCAAAATGGACACAATCATCAATCGCGGTCCCATTTGACCTAATGGAAATGCAGATGTGATGTACTGATGTGTCACCTTTTTTTAGTTGTTTGTCCAATTCCTGCTGCTGCATTGCGGAGTTAACCTCTCTTTCTTCACATATCTACCAAGCCTGTGGCGAGCACGCCACTGCATAGTATCACACAGTGTGGGGGAGTTTCAACATTCTTGCAGTTTTACGGTACATTTGTTCAAAATGGGATAGAGGAGGTGGGTGGGTGAGGAGGACTGGAGGAGGGGGAGGATCTGTTTTTCAATGACATTCAATAAGTTTTAACAGTTCCCACATTTGCTTCATTCCGACATAAGAACTGGCTTTATAAGCGTAGGTTTGTTACATTGCACTTTTGCACTGGACAATTAGGTTATGAGAATAGGGTACTGAGGCTACGTGTTCCCTTCTTCTCTGTAGTACTGAAATATTTCAAATAAAAGAATGGAAGATGCTGCAAGCTGAAACTATTTCAAAAATGTGTGTGGACAACATAGCTTAGTCGGAGAGATAATTAAGATCTTGTGAAGTTTGGGTGGAGCTAAAACTGGTTCAGATTCTGTAAAATCTTGGGCTGGCATTTAGTGTACTAGCACTTGATTTTGTAGTGTTCTGTGCTTCTCTTGAATATTCATTTAGTGTACTAACACTTAATTTACTTTTGCAAAGTAGGGTTGCCTTGGCTCTCAAGTTGATCATGAGTTGCCTTGGCTTCCAAGTAGGCTAAGTATCTTGCTTTATGCAAGAATATGCTCTAGGGGTAGTTGGTAGAGGCCCTGCTCTATATAAGCAGCAGCCACCCCTTGTAAAGCACTAAGACATTGCATTCCATTTCAATCCAAAGCGGCCCATTGGTCAAGCTGACCTCTGGTGTTATCTGATCCATGTTTGGGCAACACTAACACTTGATTTTGTAGTGTTCTGTCACATAACAATTACCATGCATACAGTTTGTCAAGTAATGCACATGTAGAACACACTACTAAAAAAAAAAAAATGCATATTTTCTTGATCTAGCATTCCCACAATGGTATTATTTTTTTGGTTGGTAAGGACTCTTAGGACACACTAATTTAGAACTGGAAGCAATAAATTTTCATTTTTCTCATTGCCTTTTCATATTGAACTTTACCTAGCTTCCTTAGAGCTCCTGTGTGGCTTAGGGGTGTTTTGATTTCTGACCATGCCCGCCACGCCACAACAGTGGCAGCCACACTCTATGGCTGGTGTTTGGTTCCCATCAATTTTTTGGCCGCCACAGCCTTTTGTGTTGTCCTTTTGCTCCCTGTTCTTCCGTGGTTTTGCATGGCGAACCTGTGGCGGCGAACTGGCCGCCTCTGCCACACCACAGTGTGGCCGCCACACCATGGGCGTGGCCACCTGTCTGGACAAACTAATGAACATAAAAGACAGCCTCAGCTCTTATAGCGGAATAAGGTGTGGTCTTAGCCACATGATTCCTTCGACAATTCATACACCACCACACCTTGGAGCAACACATTCCCACAAGGTTTTTTGGCCTTATGCTGAAAACCTTTTATTTTGGGGGGGGGGGGCTATGCATAAGCACAGAAACTAGCTATTAGCATTATGATATGAGCAACACAGCACATTGCAACAGATATATAATAAATTCTGTTGTTTCTAACTTCACTTTTGTACCTCTACAGTCTTGCCCAGTTTGCTTTCGGCTAGGATTTGAGAAGGACTTGTTGGATCATATCACCCTTCAGCATGGCTACCTATTTAAAATATCCTTCTTAGATGATTATATCTTTATAGACAGGTTTTTTACTAAATAGGTTTTTGTAAAAGTGTTTGTGGAACTGTGTCATACATTTCCTTAATGATGTGCACTTGCAGAGACATCACAGAAATGCGTAGAGTTACTGGCAATGGCAACCACAATCTCTCCTATGCAGGGGAGAGATCTTCAACTCAAGAGACCTACTTAAAAGTGCTTCTTCTTGGAAATAGCAGCAAGCAGCAGTACCAATGCATCAAGTACAGTCACTGATTCACTGCTATCCTCACTAGTTTTTTAAATTTATCTTCATTAGAGTAGAAGACACATCAAAGTCTTCAGCTCCTGCTGTGGTGGAAAATAACTGGTTTAAGCGATCACTACCTTCAAAAACTTGGAACATAAGGTATGGTCCATCTGTTCTCCTGTCTCGTACTACAATTAGTTTGCTTAGTCTTGTTCTCCTCTCTCCTTTTCTTTGGTTTCTATTAGATGTCAAGTCAAATCTCTTATAGTCTCTTTTGAATGAAAATGTGTATTGCTTAAAGTTTATTACTAAGCCATAAATCCTGTTAGATACATCTAGCTTAAAGATGCATCATCCCACATTAATCTCAGTTTTGCTTAATATCTACCTACTTAGCTCAAAGTCCATACTATTTTCCTGATTAGACTAAGATCTTGCTTGGCCTAGCCTATATAGTTCTGGAAACTTACCGTGCTTGTTAATTATAGACTAAACAGCTTCTTGAAGCTATTTTGTCAAATCAGCGCATTAGCTGCTCACATGAACCTGTTGCTATGCTGGAGTCAGTTTGGACCCAAAAGTGCCAGCACGGTTGATTTTTCTCCAAATATTGGTGTAAACCAAGATGGGTGACCTATTTGATCATGCGTTAAGCCATGGCCTTTTTTCATCTACCGTGCAAATTCATGTTTATCATGTACCTTGGTGCAATTTACTCTTTACATATGAACTTAAGTTTGACTAAATATGCCCGGAGTGTAAATTTATGAAACATGTTTAATTATATATTGTTCTTCCGTTTTTTTTATTGATGCAATTTTATTTTTTGAAATAGTATTACAAATGGTACCAGATCCATCACTTCTGGTTCTCGTCTAGCCATGAAGTAAGCTTGCTGAACTGTAGCAGATACCGAGAGGGGGTGAGTTAATGCATATACACATGAAGGTGGACTACCTATATGGTTAGTGGTAGTCGAATTAAAATGAAAATTCCTATACAACCCCACTTTATTGAGCGTTGTAGTCATAAATGTTAAACAAGGTAAGCATGGTAATGGGTCATCTCTTATTTCGATGTAGATGAGATGCAATTACTCTTCTGAGTGCATGATTTTTATGTTAATGCAATACCTTCTTTCAGTGCGGTTGATTTCAACCTTAGTCATGAAGAGAGGGAGCGTAGGAGGAGGGGGAGAGCTGCTGTGAGATCAGCTTTTTGTGCAGCATCTCCTTGTCACTACACTTTTGAAAACTAACAGATCAAACACAGCTCATGCACCGGAATCTTGTGGGCCTTTTGCCCACACATTTATCTGGATGAAAAGGCACTAATTGTCTTGGATACAATGAAGCTGTTCATCCGGTCTGCTGGGTAACCTTGACATGAAAACTGAAGCAGCGGGCGTCTTACCTTGTATATTCTGTGGAAGCAGCTCTGACATTTTCTGGATCATATTCATTTTTCCTGCTGTTGACCAGAGCCTCTATAGTAGAGTCGTATTTTTCCCCCCTTTTGGTGTGTTGGGTTTCAGTCTGCTTGTGAGAATACGCCAATTTGATTTATATTACTAAACATTTGAAGATTAGGTTTCCGAGTTTGGTACTTGTTCTCATTATGAGGCTCTGGTCCAGACATGCTATGCTATATATTTGTTAATTATTAAATATACACCCAGGGAGTAGCCCTTTGAATGCTGTTCACAGGATCTTGCAGGATTTGAAGATTCGATCAGAAAAGGGACATTGTTGGCATTTCTTAGCGTTAAACGAACAATACATCCTTAGCAACGGTGCTAGAAATGCCGTCTTCACATTGCTTAGCAATAACCCTAGCATTCAGGCAACCTGAAATTTTTCGGGTCGGGTAGTTTGAAATTCGGGTAATAAAATTGATACCGATATTCAACCTAGAACACTACGGATATTTTTGGTTAGGGTTTACCGATCTACCCTAGATTCTACCCTAGATTTAGTTGTGGTGTTGGTCGATGTTGCAGCTTGCTAGTGTGCACGGGAGCCAGGCGGTGAGGCGGCGGGTGCTGCGTTGATGCCGTGGCCCGATGTGGCGATGGTCAGAGACAGTGGACATCGGTTGAGGAAAACCGTCTAGGTCTCTTGAATATTGCTTTTTTTTTTTAGGCGAAACCACACAGCATTCACGTAGCATGGTTTTACTGAATTACAAATACCAACTGGCATCGGCGAGAACCGGACATGCACGCTTGTCTCCGGCCAATCAAACTACCGGCTATTACATGAGCATCAACATTGGGCTCCTATTTTCATGAACAAAATTGACGGTTATGAAGTTTAAGGATCTAGTCTTGATTTCTTTAACAATATGCCCATACGAGCCCATTCCCGGCCCCTGCAGACTATTAACGACATTTGCACAGTCCGTGGCAAGCCTGATCGATGACAACATCAAATCGCTAGCAAGGTCAGACCTTCCCTGTAGGCGAGTGCTTCTACAATTTGAGGCTCCGTGATTCCATCGATTACAAGGCCTGAAGCTCCCCTAGGAAATTACCTTCATGATCTCTTGCAATTGCCGCAACAACAGCCCTTCTGGTATTTTTGGATAGAGCAGCATCCACATTTATTTTGAATATCAGACCCTGGCGATATCAACGTCGAACTCTGGGTTGAGCAAACCGGGTACTGGATCTCTTGGTTGGCTGAATTGCTTTCAATTCCTCACAATACCTTGTTATGAAGTTATCGTCGAGGCGGGCTTTGGAAAACGTTTTCATGAATCATCTTTCTCCGGGCGTACCAGATCGCCCAAAGCATTACCATAACCCGCACAGCATCAGCGTGTGATAAAGTCTCAAACACGCTCGCCAACCATCCTCTGGGGTTGGTGTCTTGAAACTCACTTAAAATTCCACTTTCTCCTCCTTCTCCAACGCCCAGACGCATTTAGCCATATGACACTCTAATAATGAATGTTTCCAAGAATCGTTTGCACCACAAATAGAGCAGCTGCCATGGTCTGCCATGTTTCTATGGTCACATCTGCCGATGGTAAAAACTTTGACATCCTCCAAAGGAAAATGCTAACTTTCGGAGGAACTCTAACCTGCCATAACTCTCTCCATTCACCCTCCGCTTTCTACTTATCAGAAATTGCTGCATTCTCTGAAAGCATACGCCTTTGGCATAGCATCTTGTAAGCTGAACGAACCGTAAAAAGTCCAGTCTTCTCAAAGTGCCAAGCCCAGAAATTCCTAAGGCTCAGAGGGGATATTTCTAACAGCATCGACGTCCAATGGCGTCAAGTACCTCTGGAGCTTGGACGGGTCCCAAGACCGTGTTGAATGATCAATCAGTTCACTAACCAGCTGAGGTGGGTTAGGTCCACTGCTTGGAATAGGCCCGGCATGAGGCTGTCGGATGGAATCAGTCCATGTTCCAAATAAAGTGGTCTCTCTGATCCAATTCTTACGATTAAACCCAACTGCAATACTTCTCTTCCATCCAGTATTCCATAGTGAAGTCATAACCAAGTAATTTGGTAACCCATTGGTGTTGTGGAATAGTGGATAAGCGGCGATCTAGGATGTATTTAAGACTGTAATGATCGACCTTATGAGGAAGGCGGCCCGGAGAATCCCGGTCTCCGGTGTTTAACTCTGTTACCAAACCTATGAGTTCCGTTCATAGGCGACCAACTTTTTGTACTTATTAGGCATTCTTTTCTTTGAAGTAAGCTATCGGACCATAATTCATTATGAATTTTTCTATAGTATCTGCAAGTCCTAAGAACCCCGAGTTCTCGAGTTGTGGGTATTGTATGTAGTGGCTGCCTCTATCTTTTTCGGGATCAACCGCCACTCCAACATCAGAGATATGATGTGTCCTAGATAACCAAGTTGTGATTGAGCAAAGAGGCATTTAGATTCCTTTGAGAAAATGTTATGTGATGCCAATACCTTAAAGACCTCTTCCACATGTGCTAAGTGTTCATTCGAATTTCTTTGAATATTAAAATATCATCAAAAAACACTAGAACAAATTTTTTAGTAGGAAAGATCTAAAATATCATTCATCAATGCTTGAAAGCTTGAAGGTGCATTGCATAAACCAAATGACATGACCAAGAATTCAAAGTGCCCATGATGTGTTACGAAGGCTATCTTTTTTATGTCGGTGGAGCGAAGATCGAGCTTACTAAAAATTTAGCACCTTGCAACTCATCAATTATTCAGCAATGGCAATTATCGGAAATTTATCTTTCATAGTATTATCATTGAGTGCGATAGTCAGCCTTGAGAATCGCCAAGTCTTGTCATGTTTCTTGACAAGAAGAGCGGGGGAGGCAACGGTGAAGTGTTGTACACGATGATACCTTGAGAGAAGCATCTGGGGTGCATTGGCGTTCAACTCATTATTTTTGTATTTGAGGATAGCGATAAGGCGAACAAGCGTCGGTTGAGTTGGATCTTTCGGATGAATCTGGCTGGTCATAAGCGTATGTCGAGGTGGAAAATTGCCTTAGGCTCGTTGAAGAGTTGCTAAAATTTGTGCAACAAGAGTTCCATTGGAAGATCAAAAGAAAGGACATGAATAGCGGCGGAGGATCTGTTGCCTTAGATAAAGCGTGCCATATGATAGGTTTATGCGTGGCCTTGAACTTCATGATCAACTTATTAAAATTCAAACAATGGTTCCCGAGCTCAACCGGTCCACCCCGGGACAACATCATAGCCACCTAATTTAATGCTAAAGAAATCTGCTTTGAAACTTTTCATTAGCCATGGAAAATTCAATATCATCATACCTCCCCACATTTGTTATGTGTTGTCCATTGGCCACAACGCCTCGGGAAGGCGTTGTGAGGGAAAACTTTGATAGGTTCAGTTTGGTTGCCAGAGTCGGAATCCACAAAATTGTGTGTTGAACCGAATCGGTAAAGCCAATAAATTGGTGCAATTCATGGTGATCATTAATTGCATAGTGGGACATGTAGATATACCGGCTAATCCATGAACTGATATTTGAACATGTCGTAATAATAGTCAAATAATATGTACCTTTGAGTTTTGTCGATGTGTTGATAAATAAAAACGTTTGGCCAATGCTATAGCGGATCTCCCCGTGAGGTGGTTGGTGTAGTTGTACCTCTATTTGAATCGAGAGGGGCTAGACCCGATACATATAGCATAACTTTCTTTGTTTGGGAGAGAGGTGTTATACCTTATTCAGCGTCGGCGGCGTGAATTTGTTGTGTAGGTGTCCAAATCTCGGTGGCATGTAGTACATCAGATAGCCAAGATAATTATGCATTGGCAATCAAAAACGTCGTTGATTCTTTGCCGAAAATTAAGCCAAAATTTGAGTGACCGGTTCTTTTTCCCAATGAATAAACCAAGATAGTGCGTTCCCTTGAAGGTGAAAGCGAAGCAATTTGAATCGATCATTGTCTTTTATTCCTTGGCGAGAAAAAAAAATTATTGCATTTATCGACCAATGAGAAGGATCTCCCTTACCATCATACTCGGGAAAAAATAATTTTTAGATTATTGCCCGTAGTCTAGAATTTCTAGAGGAATTTTATGAGGGATTCTCTATAGGGCTACTATAGGAATTTCGTAGAAATTTACGTAGCAATTTCGTATGAATTTCAAAAGGCGGTCGATGGTGGGAAGAATTTTTGGGGTCGGGCGGATGGTGAACTCATGGTTGTCCTGGGGGCGAAGAAGGCGTTTAGAGGCGGGCGATACTTAGGCGATGGTGGGGAGGCGATGGCGCCTCCATAGCTGCTATGTAGTTGATGATGATCTTTGTCGGCGTCCTCCATGAATTTCTTGCTCCCAATCGAGAGGCCATTGGATCTTACGGTCTTGAAATACCAATCTGTCACAAACCGTTTCCGGTCAACTAGAGGGGAAGGCGAAGGTGTGGCGTGTGGCGTGGAAATCGGCGGCGGCCAGCGGTGAAGGGCGGTGTGGCTTGCCTTGCGGTTAGCAACGGCAATGGAGCGGGGAAGCGAAGGGTAAAACCCTAAATTATTCTTGATTGATTGTCTCACGATAGTTGCCCCATATTTATATGAGGGTTTACAATTGTAATGGGCGAGGCCTATTAGTCTTTCAACCTCACTTTAATTTAACTAAATAATTTTACTAATAAAAGCTATATAATAATTAATATACAACCACTCCACTTATCAGGACGAATCGTTGAGTGTGTGACACATCTTTTTAGCATGTTTGAGAAGAGTCCGGCTCCTCCGTTGATCAATACTTTTTTGTGACTATCATGCCGATTCTTGATGGATCTAGGGCCAGTGGATATAGTCCGACGCATTCACCGATCTTTGATCCATTGGTCTTCTCTTGAAAATAGGATCAAGTATTTTTTTTTTTTGGAAAAATAGGATCACGGAGTATTGGGACGATTAAGGTACCTAGGTGTTTAATGGGTTCCGTTGCCATAATAGTTCTTAGAGTCGGCTTGTCTTGGCGTTTGCTTCTAGAACACGATACTCGAGAAAATTATTGTTCCTTTGGATTCTTGGAACCCTTTTAGGACTTGGTCGTCTTCACCCTTCTTTTGGTTGTCTTGGTTGTTTTTCTTTTCTCTCTTCATGTATGCCTTTGAAAAGTATAACATTTTGTCATAGTGTGGTCCTTTGCGGATGCCACATGCAAGGCATGTTCTCGTTATCTTCATTTCTTTTGCGTTCTTCAAACTTTCTTTTTATAGTTCAAGGGACCAGAGGAGCTTCCCTACGGTCCTAGTCGGACTCTAAATCGGGTTGTCCTATGAGGATTGAACACCCAACTCTACAACAGTCGACTAGAGTTCTATCCTATTTACAATAGAAGTCACCGTAACCGCTTCCATTGCCTTCTAGGGGTTGTTTGTGGCCCTGAGCTGGGATAGAAACCTACAATGAACAACTCTGTAGAGTTCTTTGGCGATCCCCATCCACAAGCCCCAGAGCATCTCAAGGTTGAGTCATAGAGAGCTATCTTGCTCTTCTCGGATGAAGCTTTGATATGGTCTTGAGATCGTTATGCGAGTCTTAGTAGGGGTGTTGCCCAGAGCTTCTTGCTTTTGGCACAAAAGCTGGAAGGTCTTTGAGTTCTTCTCCTCCGTCTTCGAGTTCTTCTCGCTCAGGAGTTCTTCGACGGTGTGTACTTTGAAAAAAGTGCACCCGTGGGAATAACTTCCCCGAGCTTCTTGCTTTTTGGTACAAAGCTTTGGAAGGTCTTTGAGTTTTTCTCCTCCGTCTTCGAGTTCTTCTCATTCGAGTCTTTTGAAAGAATCTTGTCCCAAGTATCTGTTAGCCCCCAGAGCATCTTGGAGTTCTTTGGTAGGCGAGCTCCTAGGCGTTCTTTTTGTCATACGATTTTTGACTGTTTCTCTTTTTCCGTGTAATCATGGGTGGATGCGATTGCACTTTTCTTTGCGCTGGCTTTTCGAGGAAATGTCACGTGCGTTCGATCATCGTAATGAATTGGCTGGCGCTAGAATTGAGGTGACGTTTGTGGATCTGGCGGATCACCAAAAGAACTCTACCGAGTTGTTCGCGGGGTTCTATCTAGCCTACGACCACAAACAACTCGAGAAGGCAATGGAAGCATAGCTACGGTGACTTACATTTGTAACTAGGATAGAACACTAGTCGAGATTACCTTGTTTAGTGTTCGGGTGTTGGTTCCTCTACGGACAACCCTCTACATATCCAGACTAGGATCGTGGCGAGTTCCTTGGCCCCTTGGACTATAAAAGGCGGCCAAGGAACACCTCGTTAGGAGCAACAGCAAACATCTGGGACACAAGCTTGGCCACGACCAAGCGGCGTAAGCTCATAGCCGATTCCGGCCAACCCCATCAATCAAAAAGCAGGGCTCACGCCCGCCCCGGGCGTAAAGTCTTTACTCGATCCTTCATCGAGGGGCGAACCGATATAAAAACCCCGCTCTCCATGTCGGTTTGGCAACAAACGCCCGGGCTCCGGGTTAAGTCGGGCCGAACAAAACTGCCGGTTCACCGTGGCGACTCTCGGTCGTAAAACATCGACGGTTGGCGCCGGGTAGGGGCTCGTCGAATTTCAGCCGCGAGAGTCGGCGGATCTGACATCATGAGTACATCGGCGAGGAAGGCGATCATCTTGGAAATCATGGGCTGCGAGATCGAAGCGGCGGCGACAAGACTTCGGCGCATCTTCCGAGGACTCCAAGTTCGACGAACAAAAAGCTTCGCCGAAACTCCGACGGCGGCGATTGCCGAGCCGCCTCGGCGGCGGAGGGACAAACTCGAAGCCTACTCGGAAACGGAAGGACCCAAACCCGAAACCAACTTCGGGAAGGTGGACAGCCGAGGGCTCAAAGTCTGCGGGTTAGAAGGCAACTCGAGAAGTATCCAACTCCGGCTGGATAAGGGAAGCTACTCAGCTCGAAACTTTTTGTAACACTACTCCAGCTCGGAGAAAGAGGGCGAATCGGATATAACCACGGACGCAGTCCAGTTACCTTCCGAGTTTCCTACGGGACTACGCAACCACGACATACTGCGTATTCAAGGCGCCCGGGACAACTCAGAAGAAGATTGGAGATTCCTTTGGAAGGCGGCGCAAGAGGGCTCATATTGACAAGAACCCCGGAGGGTGCATCATCAGCGGCCAAGAACCTCAACAAAGCCGATCGTCGGGCAACGGGGACAACCCGGGGGAGGCTCAGCATCACAAATCTACCCCCGGAGGACGGAAGGAGTGGCGACCCAAAGGCTGCTGGTTTTGCTAAGGAAATCTTTATGGTGGCTATAGCTGGCACACCACTCACCCGTCGAAGTCCCCGACATCGGGTCCTTTAGGCGGGGCCTATCAACATCTCAAGCGGGGAAAAGAACCGCGAAGGCGAAGGTGAACACCAGCGTCAAGAAAGGCTAAAAGGAACAAGGCGAAGGGAGGGACGGCGAATCGGGGGGCAAACTCACGCATGCAAGCCCTAAACAAATATCAAAGCCCGATCTACATGATGCGAGGCTAAAGTCAGAAAAGAAGGCTGAAAGGCGATCAACGAGCAGCAACGGAAAGGCTACAAGGGGTTGATTGACGCTGAAAGCCTGCTACGGACCTAAATGGCGAGGAAAGGCTCATCGAGGAAGCATTACGAGGCTATCCGGAAAAGAAGATCCCGGGCGTCTGAGTCAAAAAGGCAAAAACGACTCTCCGAGGCACCAAGAAGTCGGTCCAGTCTTGAGAAGGTTTAGGGGAAGGCACGCCAAAGGTTCCAACAACTCAGGCACCCAGGGTGGTGGGCAATACGAGGAGACCCCAGGGAGAGTCAGCCCAAAACAAACGACAAGGAAGAAGTCGCGGAATCATCATATGCGACCGGCTGGAACTCGTCAAGAGGAAAGAACCTGTAGGGGAACTTGAAGAAGAAGAACAGAGCTATGATAGGTTTCCGCATACATGTAAAGATTTCGAGGAAGTCAAGCTACCCCAGTCAAGCCTTCAAGCCACTCAAAATACGATGGGCTTCAGGCCGAGACAGTAACAGGAGTCTACTGTAATCCATTGGTGCTAGAGGAGATGATGACGGCCGTCTTCTTTCCCATGGCCCTAGAGGCTCTACCGCTCAATGGTTGACTAGGATCGAAGAGGCTCGTCGATATCACGGGAAGACTTGAGGAGGCGTTACGTGGCAGCCGCGGGGAATCATGCACCCATCCTATACTCGGGCAGGTTGAAAACAAGCGAAATGATAGAGTCTGACCCGATCTTAGGTGAGGAATGCGGTGGTAAATCGATTGGCGGAGGCGCGGGGTGCGGCGGGTGAGCCCCGAGATCAACACAAACTCGACCACACGCAACCGCTACACCCGCTGCTCAATGGTTTATCAACCAAGCTGCGACTTGATTGACCTGCGCCAAAGAAGACTTTCACTGCAGCGAATCGAGAACACAAGCAAGAACGAGTTTAACGCATGATACGAATATTGCAAATATGAATGGCAGTGAGATGATGGTGTTCAAGTTCGGATCACAAGGACTAATCGCCACGAGTGTGGAGAGAGCAAGAACAGAGCCACTGGATTCGCGTAAGCGGAATAATCTTCACGGTTACAATGAGATCAATCAAGATTTCTCGATGGAAAACTCAAACTAAACAAAACCCAAGTGACTAGCAGCGGCGGCTGTGTTTATAGTCTAAAGAGCGCAGCCACCTAGGGTTGAGGGCGGCCAGGGGTTGGGCGTCCACAACTTAGCGCTTAAGGCCGACACGATACATGACCAAATTGGCCCAAAATAGGTGACGCAGCACCTTGCCGTGGTCACACAGAATGATCACGGTCCATCTGGAGCTGGGACCAGATCCAAAAGCGGCCACGGCGTCGTCGTCCCCTTTCCCATAGAGTCCAAAGATGCGCCCGTTTTCGATATCGTATGGGGAGTTCCGACGGCACGTTGGCGACTATGTCAGCTGAATCCGAGGGGTGACGTGGCGGTGAGTTGGAGATGAGTTGTAACTTAGGGAAGACGTGGCGTGAAGCGTGTCGGCGTGGTGATGTCCTCATCAAGCCGGGGAGAATCGAGAGATTACTCCAGGAGATTTGGGGAGATAAGATCCCAAGTACATGACATCGCGAGAGAGAGAAGTGATAGGCGCTGCCGATAGCGGGATCAAGATGGCGGTTCTCGGATTTTCTACAAAGACAGCGGACAAGCGAGCGAGTTCAAAACTACTTGTTGAGAGATGATGAGCTGAAGAAAGAACACGAGAGCCGCTTTCGAGAGAAAGAACTCGGAAGGCCGAAGAAGGATCGAACAACTCTCACGACAAAAGAAGCGAGGGCCGGACCATCTATGCTAATGGCGGAAAAATCAAAGAAACCCTACAAGAAAAGGTTCAACAACAACAACAATGGCGGCGAGAGCGAAGCAATATCAAGCTAGAAGACCTACCACTGCATCTACCACCACGGAGCTCCGCACAGCACTCGAGCGTACAGCATTCGGGAAGTACAAGGGAGGAAACGATTACGCTGCGGAAAGGGAAGCAATCAAGAAAAGCGAGAGGAGAGGCCCGGTGAAGAGCCCAAAAGGCAGGGGGATTTCGAGCAGCGAGATCCTTGAGCGTCATATTCTACAGGTACGGTTCAAAGAGCAAGAGGCAAGACAAGCTAGCACTCAGATCAATCATGGCGCCCGAAACCCGCAATGCGCTACCTCAATTGGTCCCAGTGCGATTGATTCACGCGGGAGGATCAATGAACAGCGTGGAGCAGCGCCGGCTTTGTATCCTTTGAGTGCTGGAACCTACGATGAGCGAGTGCTTTGTTACCGAAGTCTTGTCGGCGGAGGGCGAGGATTGAGTACATCATATTTTTGAGAAACACTGGACAAGATGGGACTGGGCCTCGCGGTCGATCGGCTCCTTCAAGCACTCCTTTCTATGGAATAGTACGGACGAGCGGCCATACCTAGTTGGACAAGTCACCTTGCTAGTTACATTTTGGATCTCCATCAAATGACGGCGAGTACATCGAGTTTGAAGTAGCGGATCTCGAGAGTCACCATACCACGCTATCATGGGGAGACACGCCATTTGCAAAAATTCATAGCTATTCCACACTGCAGTATCTTCTACTAAAGAGATCCCGGCACCTTTTAGAGTTCTTTCAATCAAGGGAGACCTCAAAGAAAGCTTTTCGAGTGTGGCGTTCAAAGGTACGTGGAAAGTCGCAAACAAGAGCGGGGAGAGCTCTTGGAGAAAAAGAACTCAACGGATGGCGAGAGGATACAAATCTAGAAGAACTCGAGATACCGGCCAGGAGCAAGCAATTACGATTTCCCGAGGAGAGGTCGCGTCAAACACATTGATCTACAAGCGGGGATCCATCCAAGGCGGCGATCATCGAGCCCACCTATCTCCAAAATAGGAATTCGCGCTCACCGGCTTCCCTAGGCAACACAAAGATATATTTGCACGGAAACGGCGAACATGCACGAAAAGCGTACCAAAGGGGCAGGCGGAGCACAAAAATTGACTTATCAATATATGGGATCCAAACCCGTCAGCAAAAGACTAAGGAGGTTCTCACGCGAGAAAAAGGAGGCCATCAAAAGAGAGATACAGCCAAAACTACTCCCGCAGCGAGGATTCGCCGAGAGAAATTCTACATCACGGCGGCTAGCCAACCCGGTTACGAGATTTGAGGAAGAAGAAACACCTCGGCGCGAAGATAGTAGTGTGGACTACGGGGCACGAATAAACGCTTGCCCAAAAGATCCCGCCGGGCTACCAGATACGACCAAATGAGTAGACTCTGTGCGGGTCCGAAGCTCTACTATACGTTCTTGGTGCTGCTTTCAGCATATC
>JADLZK010004224.1:0-12508 GCA_015847255.1 Hyparrhenia diplandra | reverse complement strand
AGATATACAAAACTGGTGCTTAGCAAAAAGCTATGTAGGGGAAGTACAATAAAAAGCTAGAATTAATGACTTATAAATTATCTGTTGCTCCCTCCATTCCCGACCTCTTATAAAGAATAACTTGACAACGGTCTCATAAGCTACACACTTTAACGATCTACTTTTTATTTTTACTATTTGTACATAAATTTATGTAATTGGATACTATATTTCTGATATAACTATATCAAATTTATCTTATAATAATTAATTTTTTAGTCATCATATTATTGGTAAAAGATTTTAAAGTTTGAATTGATACGCGTGAGCATCTTATAAAAGAGAATTGAGGTAATAATACAACATAACAAAAGTCAGCGCAATGCCAATAATAACATATTAAGACAAATATTTTTAAAATAACGGAGCCATTGTGTTTGCCAAGAATTCTTCAATAATTAGGGAAAAAAAATCCTTATAATGATCTAATGTATTAGATTAAATCAAAGTGTCCATACAAAAACAATTAATAAATAGTAAATTTATAATAATATAAAATGAAACAAGAACAATAACATGAATGTCATTGGAGTTTGGAATGAAAAAAATACTATAGTGCACGGCCGCCCCTAGCATTGCGAGGAATCAATGATGCTTTAGGGCAAAAAGACTAACTACGGATATGCAATTATGGTACAAGATGATTCAAAATTTAAATTTACATGAGGACTAAACATTTGGATTTTTTTTTTTTTTTTGGTATAAGGAGTGGAAATTTTGTGAGAGATTTTTGGATAACGAGCAAATATCGAGCTCTCCAAAGAACCAAAGGCTACATGGATATGGACTATGAAAAAAATACTAGCAAGATATGAGTTGAATAAAAAGGAAGATCATAGATTTTTAATCCAGGAAAATTGATCGACGACAACAGCTTTATAGAATTCATGCAGAATCATCTAGGACATGACAAGGGCGCGAACATCATCGGAGTCGTGGATGTTAACTTCATTTACATGACATGAGCGGACCTTGCTGACTAAAGGATTGTGTTTTACTAAAGGATTTGCATCTGTTATTGGGTCAGCGGACCTTGGTGACTATACCCAAGATCTAGGACAATTATTACAGTAAAAACTAAACATATCTTTTTTAAGAAACCATTTTTAAGTGATATATGGTGATGAATATGTTTGAGGCTAAATGGTGTCGCACATCAAGCTAGCCACAGCCTTTCGAAGGAAATCATTGTGATGTTAGCAGTATCACCAAGGAATGGACAGATTTGTTCAGGACAAAACTACGTCAGACAAAAACCTGTTTTTTTTTTTTTTGAAGGAAGAATAAAATACATGCAGTACCTCTGAGTAAAATGCTGAGGTGAATGGTGATGCGTGGTGCATTGTATTGGCCTGGTGTGGAGGCAACTGGTGGGTGGTGGTGGCCTCAGCAGCTGCCAACAACGGTGAAACCGTGCCCAAAACGGTGAAACCTTTTGTACTAGTTCTTACTCTACTCATTTGGGAGGGAGTTGTTATTAGGGTATTGTAGTGTCGGAATCACTCTGGATTTGACAGATCTATATGCATGGAGACATTTCACCGGGAGATGGGTCATGAATCGTGATAGCAACACCAATTCGTTTGGTTATTAGTACATATCAGCCTCCGTTACGCTTATCATAGTTTATCTGTTGCTCCTCCATTCCCGACCTCTTATAAAGAATAACTTGACAACGGTCTCATAAGGGCTTCAACTCGGCCCCCCGCGTCACTCTCGATAGGGCGACTCGGGCGGCGCTGAAGCTCCCCTTCGGGCCCCTCCCCCGCCCTTACCAGCTCGGCCGCCGCCGGAGCTCGCCGCCGGAGGTCCGGTGGAGGGCAAGGATGGTGGCGGCGGGTGTCCTTTGCCTCCCTCTCCCGGTGGAGGCCAAGGAGCTCCGCCTTCGTACGTCCCATGGTGGGGGTCGCCGGCGGCCTGATGGAGACGGCGTCTCCGAGCAGCAGATCGGAGGGAGGGGAGTTGGATCCAGCCTTCTCGGGGCCGGATCTGGCGCCTCTGCGCTGGCCGGCCGGCGGCGCGTCTCAGGGCAGCGGTGGCGGCCGCGGCGGACTTCTCCAGGCCGGGCTGGGCTTGGCGTCTTCCCTTGGCCGGGCGTGGCTGTGGCGGGGCCGGCGGACGGAGGCCGTCCTTGGACGGCGGAATCCAGCCACCTGAGCCCGGTTCCGGGGCTCGCTCGGCCGGTTCTGGGCTGGGGCAGCGGTGGTGGTGGAGGTGCAGTCTGCAGTGGCAGAGGTGCGGCGGTGCTGTGATTTGGCCTCGGCTGGATCTGGTGTGGGTGGCAACGGTGGCGGTGCGGTCTTCAGTGTCCAGCGGCGTCGGGAGGAGCTTGAAGACGACGTCTGCAGCGGCTTGGGTCGGCTGTGGCGTCTTTTGGTGCCTGGCGCCGTTGTGGGAGGAAGATGGCCGGCGACATGGGGGCTTCTGGTGCACGGGCGTGTCTGTGCAGGGACGGCGGCGGCGGCGGCGACAACGGTGGTCTGCATGGGGCAGGGCGCGGCGTCTCTCTGCTGCGGGTGGCCCGGTGTGGGGGCGCCTCTTGGCTGGCAGCTTTTGGCCATGGCGGTCGAATACGTTGCCGGCGGACATCTGCGTGCGGACAGCGGGGACAGAGGTGAGATGGTGGTGCTCCCCTTCTTTCTCCTCGACCTCTGTGTTGTTCCGGCATCGCCTCGGTGGTGGGGCTGGGTGGCTTGCGCGTATGTCCTCGCGGTGCCGTGGCGGCATGGTGGGGAGGTACCGAGCCATTTCATTGCGGAGGAGTTGCGGAGACGGCGGGAGCGGCTGCTGCTTGTCTGAGAGCGTGTGTTAGGTGCGGAGTGGATCCAGGCGAAAGCCTTCACCGACTTTCATGTTGGTATTAGCGGTGGCGGCGCCTTTCGGGCGTCGTTCTTCCTGTTGGGGACACCGCTATGGAACACTGTGGCCTTATGCATGGAGTCTTGGGGGTGAAAACCTGGTCCGGTTATTGGACGAGCGACGGTGGCGCCATTGGTGTCGCGTCCTCCTTGGAGGCGTCACTCACAGAGACTTGTCTCAGCTTGTGGTAGTGACGGTCTGGTTGGTCAGGGTGCGGGGAAGAAGTAGGTGTGCAAGGTCCATGTTGTTGGCGGCAAGGTGCATAGGGCCCATGGGTGCTAGTGGCCTGGAGTTGGTGCGCATGTTGGTGGTGAACTCGGTGCCAGCTGGGTGGAGGTGGTGCTCTCAGTGTGGTTTCGATTATCGTGTCTGGGCAGTGGATTAGTGGATTAGTGGAGTGTGAGGCGGTGGGTGGGCGAGGCCCCCACGCAAAGTAGCCGGGGCGGTGGTTTTCATTGGTGCCGCGATGGGATTGTTACGCCGACGCCGTTGGAGCCGGGGGATCCACCCGCCGTGGTGTGCGTTTGGAGGGGATAGTCCCGTGGTGGAGGAGTTTTGGTAGCCGTTTGGGCTTGCGGGCCGCGGCCGGAGTGTGTGGCATGGCGTTGGCGGCGACGGCGCAAGTTCCGATGGCCGGCTTTTGGCTCCCTCCCAGTGGTGGTGGTGTAGAGTTGTGTGTTTTTTGTGTCGATGTCCCAATCCGACTTGCGGTTGTGGATGGAGGCTCGTGTTGATGACCCAATCCAACCGAGAAGCATCATGTTTATTTTCTCCCATCCGAAGTTGTTGTTTAGTTGTGTTTGAGTTGTTTCAGGTTGGGTCGTTTCGACCGGGTTGAGTGGTTAGTGGTGGTCGATGTTTTTTGACCAAGTTGAGTTGTGGAGTTGTTTAGGTGGTTTTGGTACCTAAGTGTGTGCTCATGGAGTAGGATGCCCTCCACATCTGTATGGTTTTTTAGCGGTTTTGATTCAAAAACTGGCCGGTACTTGCCTTTTTATTTTTAAGTCTAATAGAAATCGCGGCAAAGCTTTTTGCCTTTAAAAAAAACAACGGTCTCATAAGTTACACTTTAACAATCTACTTATTTTATTTTACACTATTTATACATAAATTTATGTAATTGGATACTAGATTTTTTTTGATGTAACTATATCAAATCTTACTATTACTAATTGGAGGCTCCAACGGAGGTTTCAATGCTAACTCTCATCGGATGTCTTTGAAAAAGATAAATACTTAAAAATTCTCACGTTAATCGAAACATCCGGCCATCAAATCAGACGTCTATACCCACCTGTAACCATTGGATCTATTTTGTTACGTAAGAATTACCCACCTCTGCCATTATATATAGATTAAAAATAAATATCTTTCTTGAGGACAAAAAATATATAATCCGTCCAAGAGTACCGAAACTATACCAATCGGTGACATCTGGCATAACAAAATTATTCTCCATAGAAGATATCAGAGCCAATATAATCCAATCTATCTAAGCCAAGAAATCCATCCTTCGTGTCTTGAGACGTCACCGTCGAGGACAGCGTCCCTGCGCTGCCGCTGGCGGAGGGGTTGAATCCTCTACATGGTGAGCATCACCGAAATCCTCGGCAGGCTGGGGACTCACCCGTACTCCAAGTTCGCCATCGCCGGTGTTGTCGAGGCCGCCCTCCCCGAGATCTCACGCCACGGCATCTGCATCAAGCCGTCGTCAACTGCATCTCGCCGATGGTGGTGGAGCAGTTCTAAGCAATGCTGGACGGAGCTGCCGACGAGGCGCCAGTGGCGGCCATCATCAGGCTGCTGTGTTTCTGGCCTCCGACGACGCCAAGTGCGTGTCTGGTCCGTCGTGGTTGACGGCAGACTCACGAGCCACAAGTACATGAACCTAACTGCCTTTCCCTACCAAGCCACGTAGAAGTGACTCAGGTGTTGTTTATTTCATTCTGCTCTGTTGCTTTGTACGTACATGGAAATTCAGATGCTTCATCTGAAGGTTGGTGCATCACCATGCGTCGCATTGATATGACGTCAACCACCAAGATGGCCAAGATGCATCATGCAACAATGGATAATCGTGCAAATTACAAGGTTGTTTTGACTGAGAAAAAAATCATCTAGACCATAGAAATATTTTTTAGTGCCCTTCCTCTATATGTTAAATAGTTTTTTTTGTATAAGTAACATGTTTTGTTTCTTTCGTATGCTTATTTTCCTATACAGGCAATATTCAATGCAAACATGATGTAAGTAGAAAGATCAGAGCTTGGACCTAAATGGTTTATTTGCAATGAGTGTGAGGTCCCCGTCATCGAGGTAATGCATACATGTATTTCTACATGAACAATGTAACTAAAGTATTCAATTTTAACTTTTTTGTGGGAAGGGCTTCAACTTTGTTGAAAAGATTTAAGTCATCCCATTGTAATCAAACTATTCTATCTTAATAAAAAACAAGCAAATGTTTTTGCGTGATCGAGAAAAAGTTGTGGACAATCATCACCTTCAAGTTAAACAACCTAGGAAGTAAGTGCTTCACTCATCCGTCGTGTAAAAACAATACAATACAGTCCTAGAACAAAGAATGATCTCCAACAATAATTTTTCTATCCATCCTCTTAAATCCTTAATGTGTACTCCCTCCGTCCCAAAAGAATGACTTTTTAACTTTCACACATCGTATGACGTTTGTCTTATTCAAAAAAATTAGGTAAATTATAAATATTTGAATCATCATTACAATATCTCTATTGATAAAATAAGTCATAACAAAATATATGATATTTATACAAAATTTTTTTGAATAAGACCGATGGTCAAACAAGATGTAAAGTAAAAAAAAACAACATGCTTTTTGAGATGTAGGGAGTATGCAATAAAATCACTATCTAACAGTTCCTCCGTCAACATACTATATTTTAGTGATATGCTAAATATTCGTTTATGTCCAATAAAAATCACCATCTAACTGTTCCTCCATCAACCTACTATATTTAGTGATATTCTAAATCTTCCTTTATATGCAATTTGGGGTGACAATGATATATTGTCCACCCGATATGTTTATCTTGGAGAAAACGAAATATTTAATAGAGAATTTTTGTTAAGTAAGATAGTTTAATTTAGAAGGGCTTCTTGGATGTGAGGAGACCTAATCATCCTATTTTATTATGGCTTAAATTGAGAACAGCATGAGTTAAACCACTTTATCAAATTTCACAAAACATGTGGGCATTATTGTGTTATTACTGTGTTATTTTCTCTACAAGATTGTGAAGGGATATGTTTTGACACGGGACAATATTTTTTTAAAACATAGTAACATTTTGTTGCAAAATAACCTTTTAATAAGAAAAAAAAAGGGTCAAAACAAGTGATAACTACTGCATGCACATGACTAATCCAAATATTTGGTCTTAGATCAACTCTAGGTGACTCTTTTTATTTTTCCTAATTTGTGGGAACATAGATTTTGGTGACAAAATTTGCCTCCAACAGCCTCTTAAATTAAATCTCCAAGTATAGACATTCTCTATTCTTGATATCCTAGCCAAATATGGACAAAGAAGGTGATTCAGTAGAGTGCACATAAGTTTTACACAAGATGTACAAATGTTCATGCAGGGTACAAAACAAGTTTTTTTTTCAAGATCTTCAAATAATGATTTAGAGGTATATTTTTAGATCGACTCTTGGAGATGCACTTATATTGTAGTCCATGTTACAAAAAGTTGGATGCTCGCTTTCTTGAGTGTTTTATATCCAATAAGTGTGAGCACGCTTGCCGCGTGGCATCACTGCTTTTGGACATATTCATACTTGAGCAAATTCATCGAAATGTGAGTCGACTATTTTGAATTCCATTGAATTTTATATATGTCTTCATATGATTTGTATAATGCTAATAATTTGCATGTCTTTCTTAAGATTATGATACATTTTACATTATTCAAAATATGTAATAAACCTAATCACATAGTATGTCGGCATCCATGGGAACAAATGTAACATGCATGTACTTATCTTTTTTTTTCTAATTAAAAAGTAGTTAACCCATTCTAGAGCTAGAGGGAGAATAAGGTTCTAAAAAAATTGAGGGGCTTATTTTTATATAGTTTCCATATGTTGCCACAACATTTTAAATAGTCTATACCCAAATTTTAGTGGAAACTTTATTTGTTCATGACATATTAAGTGAGGAATCTATTATATGTATATAAAAAAAGGAAATTTAGATTTACATATATATTGTTAGCTTGTGCAAGTGCTCGGGGTTTGTGTTAGAAAGTAAACATCGAAAAGTATACTTTAATATTTTATGAATGTATTAAGAAGAAATAACTAATGCTTATGTCTTAGATTCTGGCCCGTCTTGGAGCACGGAGTTGATGGACTAGTTTATCTTATAATAATTAAAAATTTATTAGTCCTCATATTAATTATTGGTAAAATATTTTAAAGTTTGAATTGATACACGTGAGCATCTTATAAAAAGAGAATTGTGGTAATAATACAACATAACAAAAAAGTGAGCGCAATGCCAATAATAACATATTAAGACAAATACTTTATTTAAAATAACGGAGCCACTGTGTTTTGCCAAGAATTCTACAATAATTAGGAAAAAAAATCCTAACCTAGGATTTTATAATGATCTAACGTATTAGATTAAATCAAAATGTCCACACATAAACAATTAATAAATAGTAAATTTAGAGTTACTAATATAAAATAAAAAAACAATAACATGAATGTCATTAGAGTTCGGAATGAAAAATACTATAGTCCACCGGCTGCCCTAGCATTGTGAGGAATCAATGATGTTTTAGGGCAAAAGACAACTATGGATATGTAATTATGGTACAAGATGATTCAAAAATTAAATTTACATGAGGACTAAAGAATTGGATTTTTTGGAGGCATAAGAATTGGAAATTTTGTGTGAGATTTTGGATAATGAGCAAATATCGAGCTCTCCAAAGAACCGAAGGCTACATGGATATGGACTATGGAAAAATACTAGGAACCACAAGATATGAGTTGAATAAAAAAGGAAGATCAGAGATTTTAAACTAGGAAAGTTGAACGACGACAATAGTTTTATAGAGTTCTTGCAGAATCATCTAGGACATGGGCGCGAACATCATCAGAGTCGTCGATGTTAACTTCATTACATGACATGAGCTTTCTTAATATTGTGTTTTACTAAAGGATTTGCATCTGTTATTAGGTCAGCGGACCTTAATTGGTGACTATACCCAAGATCTAGGACAATTATTACAGTATAAAAAACAAACAGATCTTTTTTTTTTTTAAAAAAACATCTTTAAGCGACATATGGTGCTGAATATGTTTGAGGCTAAATGCTGTCGCACATCAAGCTAGCCACAGCCTTTCGAAGGAAATCATTGTGATGTTAGCAGTATCACCAAGGAATGGACAGATTTGTTCAGGACAAAACTACGTCAGACAAAAAACCTGTTGTTTTTGAAGGAAGAATAAAATAAATGAGCACATCTGAGTAAAATGCTGAGGTGAATGGTGATGTGGTGCATTGTATTGGCCTGGTGTGGGAGGCAACTGGTGGGTGGTAGTGGCCTCAGCAACAGCCAACAACGGGTGTCAGTATCACTGTCCCTTTAGGCTCCAAGTCCTTTTCAGAGTTTCTCCTCTCAATTGAAGGTACTTTGTCTACCTGGCCAGTCAATAATTTGAGAGGATTATTATTCACACTGTCCTTCAGGGGTCCATCCAAAGCCACTAGTAGACTTCAGGCCTTCAGCTGTTGAACACTAATATATATATATATATATATTGTTATTATGTAAGCTCCTGTGAAGTCAGATTCTTGAGTGTGCTTTAGTCTGGTCATGAGCTCAAGTAAACTGCATGGAGAGATTTTCTGTATACGTATGTATACCATCATCATGTGCATACAATTCGACGAACAGCTGGTGCTCGTGATGAGACACAAGATTAAGGAAAGGGAATCAAAGTTTGCCGTATAAACTGAATAATCAATTGCTGATGCCAAGCGCCAAGACAGCCATATATCTTTGTATTATATATAAAAATGTAAACAGGTAGGATCTGGCGTTTATATCAATTAATTAACAAGGGAAGCCTAAGCCCCCAGGTCAAAGGGATTAGGAGAAACATGAGAGAATCAAGGAAGAACAGGTAAACGAAAGCATGTACACTCAACAAACAGCAATCAGCAATAATATAGTGCCTCCTTGATCTTCACCATCAACATGATGGCCACGTACGACTGTGATCTCTCAAAGACTCTAAGCGTTTTGTAGCTACCACATTCCATGGCCACCAGTTTGTGAAATCCTCCTAGGATCCACATGGGTTTGAAAGCAGCTGTGTGCTAAACTATCTACATATCCTTTTTTTTTGAAAGATTTAGTAGCAATATATCCTATCCCTTGATAGTGCTATATTGACGCTAGCAGAATATATTGCGTGTCGTGGAAGAAAATTTACCCACATTCATGATCCTTTGGTTTTGACAGTGCCACAAGTGGAAATGAACCAGATAACATTTCAGTGGTACGAGAATCGACACACGCGCACGCACGCTCACACACACAAAAGCAAACCATGTATGCATGATCATGGGACGGAGAAGACTTCAAAGTTCAAACATCACTGAATATGCTGCATCCACCAGTTTTCAGAATCCTCCTTTGCAAGTCTGAACCTTATAAAGTTGACATGAACTTTAACCACCCACACCTCCCTCCAATCCTTTTTTTGCTGGATCTTGCAACCACCACCATTCCATCTTCATTACTCACATGCTTGCTGCATCTAAAGGACATATGGACAGGTTCAGATGATGAGTATTAAATCAGATCAGATTCAGTCCACTGCATCTGGCCATAGCTCTATCTGTACCGATGATTTATATTTCTTACTGTATGCAGAAATAAAGAATGATATTATGGTACAATACAATACAATCCTGAGAGATAAGGAGAGCTGGTGCAAGCAATGATGTGGCCATCATAATTCACAAGAGGCTGGATCAGCTCGCAAGCAACATCTAGAAGCTCACGTGCTGAATTCATCTGGGGAGTGGGGAAAAAACAACTAGAGGCACCGCAAAAGGTGGCCACTAAAAGTCTTCAATAGATTCTTGGCAGCAACATCAACCAACAGCGACTCTTTGCTTCCCTCTTGCCCCTCAAACCCTCCTCTAATTGCTCCAAAGTCAGCACTTGCAAATGGCATCTACCAAAAAATATCCAATGGCAATTGAGAGACGCCACAAGATAGATGACTGATATTAGGCGCCACGTAATTCAATTTAGCTCGGCATTTTTGGATTAACTGACACCACCAGAAAAGAATTCAGTAGGTAATTCGTTCAGAAAATAGGCAGCTTGCTATCATCCAAAAATATCCAATGAAAGTTTAGAATGTGCTGGATGAGCACAGGAGCATCCAAACAAATTCACAGAGCATTTCTTTCAAACATATCTTGGAAGATGAATCAGATCTGTTGTGTGCAGCACAAGAGACAATTTTCATTGCCAAAATTTGTACACTTCAAGCTGACAAGTGGTGGGCAGTAGACATTTCAGCAAGCCTGATTGCGTCGTGTTAACGGAATATTTTCATTGGCTCCACTTGTTGGTGCCTATAGTGTACTCCTATATAGAACGATATGTAAGAATAATGACAGTTTATTCTTCTCCTTTTAATTTTATTGGCACAAGAAAGAGCTTAGGTCGTGCAATTTAGGAGTCACGTTCCTTTCAACCCTTTTGGGCTTATCAGGAAGACCAGTATGTTGTTTCTTTGCACCCCTGACGCTGATGTCCATGGCTCCTCCTCTCTAATGGCCCAAGAAGACGGTGATGGTCATTGGCGTGTCTCCATAGGATTGAGTGGAGCCGTCTACGAGGACCACAAAAAGGTAGCAAAATTGTCATGCCCTAATGTACAATTTGCCACCTTGACATGCCGTGCACGACCTTGAATTGAAGTTCTCACTTCTCAATTGCACATAAACCTCTGGATCTGAGTCCTGAGTGCACAGAAACCTCTGGATCTGTGCACAGAAACCTATGCATGACGCTGAGATACCATACTGCTACGGATTTTCTACACTATCCCTCTCCGATTTGGTGTAATGTAGGTGTTCTTGATGCCTCCTGCTCCTATTCACAATTTCCATAGCAACATCATCACTTGGGCGGCTGGAAACACTACTGGCTTTCTACTCCATTATATTCCTTGCTGTTCTAGACTAGAGATACCAAAACAATTCATTGAAATATATAGTCAAGCACTTGCCAGTCATATGAATGACTCACCAACTAACAATCCATAAATATAGTCAGGTAGTAACTGCTAAAATCAGAGAGCCCCGCGTCGTACCCCACCATGGCGAGAAGGAAACCCTAGCCGCCGCACCGCCGCCTCCCGGACCTCCCCTTCCCCGCTGCGCCCGGAGTCGGCGGCCCGGCAAGGCAGCGGCCCGCCGATGGTGGTGGCCGGCCCTCCCTCTCTGGCGGTGTGGCGCGCGTCCGGGCGCGGAGCGGGGCGGCGCTGACCTTGCACGGAGCGCGTGGGGCTCACGCATGAAGCGGCTGGCGAGCTGCAGCGTCGGCGCCGGTCGGTGGCGCTGGGCGGAGTGCGAGGGCGGCGATGGAAGCGTGAGCCCAGCGTCGGGCTCTACCCGCGTCCTTCTTCTCTCCTGCCCGGTGGTGCGATTAGGAAGGCCACAGGCTCTCACCGAACTGGCGGCGGATCTGGCGCCCGGCGGCGGATCGATCCCCCGATGGGCCCACTCGACTCGGCGCCGTCAATAATTGGCCGGCCCGTGCGAGCTTCGGCGGCGAGGTTCCACCTCGGTGGCTGTGGTTCCAGCCCCTTGCGAGATCTCCTTGGAAGCGTCTGCGGGGCGGCCAGCGGCGGCAATAGTTGCGAGGACTTTGGGCGGAAGGCGAATTCTAACCCCATGGTGAAGCGCGATGGAAACCGTCCATATCACGGTAGCGGGAGAACCCGATCGCGGGCTGTCCGGCGACCCGGGGCGATGGGGCGTCGCGATCACGTCGACCATGGTGGTGGTGTTCTTGGGCGGCGATGGTGAAGAATCGGGTTGGCGTATCGGGATGAACCCGATGGCGGCCATGGTGGCTTCCACAACGTCCGGCCAAGGTGGAGGAGTCGTGGAAAGGGCGGCGAGGGATGGCAAAGTGGGCGCCGACATTTGTTTTCCATCACCGTAGTTCGGCGATGGTGCACGCCGCCGGGAGTTGGCGTATCGGCGTGGCCCTAGGGACATGGCATTGGCCTCTCACTACTACGACGGCGGTGACGCGCTGAGGGCGCCGGCTTTCCCATTTGAGGCGCTGTCCTTTTCAAGTGGATTCTACGGTGAAAACCTACACCAGTTTGGTGGGCGACGATGGTGTCTTTGGATGGCATTTTCCATTTGGAGACGTCGCCGGGTGGAAGATCTCTCTTGGATGTCGGCCGGCGCCGCATCAAGGTGGTGGCTCATTGCACACACTTATAGGGCCTTATGCTGATGCCATGTTACATGATCAAGTCTCCAATGGTGGATGAGTTTTAGTTATTTTATTTT